>JAHXRV010010256.1:0-160920 GCA_019904355.1 Psilocybe tampanensis | reverse complement strand
ACGAACATGGGAACCGGGCCCCGGACCAGCTCTTTCCCTACCCCCTTCTTTTTTCCCTTTCCCTAACCCCCAAAATTTGACAATTTAACATTTAACCCCGTAACCGTCGCGGTTCCCGGACGGTTCTTTTTCTCCCCCCCCCCCCCCCCCTATTCCCTATTCTTGAAATCCCTTTTGATGTTTTGTTGTAAAAAAGTATAGTGGGTATTTATGGATGTATGTACAAAAACAATGTCCGTGTATCACAAATCATTTTTCTATAGATCTACTCAAGTATAAGCGATGCCGATTCAGAAAGAAAAGAAAGCTGTCAAACAAGGAAAGGAAAGAAGTAAGTCAAAAACGACGAAACGGCTAAAAAAAAAAAAAGAATGTCCAGTCTCCATACATAGTCCATGATATCTTTACAAAGCAGCGTAGCAAAAAAGAAAAAATCGATAGCATAAACAGTAGTAAAGTAAGTAAGTGTATTTTCTTTGTTCCAATACTAAATCTAACGAATCAAGAAACTCTGGAAGACCGTCAGAGCGCACACGCCCGCACACACCACGAAGCCGAGGTAGTATCCAGAGGGCCCGTCTTGTACGCTCGCGGCCCATAGCTGCATTGCATTGGTGGGGAGGGGTTGAAAGAAAGGTTATGCGGAAAAGAAAACGAAAACGAAAAAAGAGGGGTTAGATTCATGGTATTTGTAAGCCTCGAGATGGACTCACGTATCCACCGATGACGGGTCCGACGCAACGTGCGAGACTGACGATACTCTGTGCGATCCCATTTGCATATCCGATCGCACTTGGAGGAGTCACTAAAGATAAGAAATGGGTGATATAAGGAGAAAAAGAAAAGAAAAAAAAGAGGGAGGAATTGAACGAACTGTAGTTGAGTAAGATCGATATCGCGGTGTATCCAAAAGTGGTGCCACAGTAGCGAACAGCCCTAAAGGAAAAGGGAAAAAAAAAGTGTGAAGGAAACCACGAAGGATGATAGGTAAAAAGAGCTTGAACGTACGTGCTCACAGAGAGGGCTACATACAACGTGTGAGTGTGATATGAATAATGAATGTAAGAAAAAAAATCCGATATGAGAAGTCCGTATGTACGCACCGAACATTAGTAAAGGGTTCGAGTCATCAGAATGGACGTTGGCAAAAGGGCGATACAAGATGACAGTGAGATATGCTGGGATAAACATGATGGTTCCGATACGGAACATGGCTAGATGAGAAAAGCGACCTCTCGGAGGCCTTGCGACGGGTGTGTTAGTTGAAGATGAATTAAAAATTAATACGCTACTCGTAATATTCTTACCCTATATTTCTAGAAGAGAAGAAGATCGATAATAATTAGAAGGTTGATAACTAAAAGATGGAAATGGACACACGGATAGAGATAGAATTGATATGCAATTTGAGCCAAGCACATGAGAGCGACTAGGCAGAAAACAAGCTTTAGCAAATTGTAGAAAACACAAGTCTGTGGACATACTCAGTTGGGCAAAATGACCAGCATTTAGATTTAGGCCTCCAGATTCATAATCCCTATCAAAAGATTAAAATTCCGAAAAAAAAAGAGAGAGAAAAGATTCCAAAGTACTCACGAAACGAGATACGACATAAACACTTGATCGTGCGTTGTAGTATGTAGAGCCATAACGCCATATTGGATGATAACAATAATTGGAAGCTGAGATGCCAATGACGGAGGTTTCTCAGCCAGAGATTCAATATCGGCCTGAGACTGCGCTTGAGACTCTGTGATAGGAGAGAGTGGGTCGGTGTCAGGTGCGGTATCAACATCAGAGCTCAAAAGAAGTTGTTGTGCATCCGCAACAGCAGGTGGCATCCTCACTCCTGAATGCGCGAAAATGGCAGGGACGTTCGCAGAGGGCCGTCGGGATAACGATGGGGACATGGGCGAAAAGGAGACAGATGGACGGTGCGGGCGAGGTGAGCCGGACGCATTACGCAAGGATGAAGCGGGATGGAGAGAATGTGTCGCACTGGGACGATGGGTTCTCGGTAGTCTGGCGATCGGGGCAGATGATGGTTGTTGTTGTTGGGCAGGGACAGTTGAAGTTGAACCAACGTCCGAATTGAGAGTATCAGTTCTGGGCATGAGTTCGGCGTCGGCCTGTTCATTGAGTTCGCTCTCTTCCTCCTCGATATCAGAGTCCTCGAGGAATGGGTCCTCATTATCCACATTCATCGCAGCGGCAACCCAAAGATCTGCAATATTCGTGATTGCATTCTCATTCGCTAGCAAGAGGCGCTGTGCGAAATTGAGATCAGACCCCTCCGTAACAGAGTCTCTGACCCCGTCACCAGTGGTTCCTCGTCGGCGTCTGATCGAGCTGTTGAAACTGCTCCGTCTTGCATTTAGAGTCGCGTTGCTCGCGAGTCTCTTTCGCGACGCCGCGCCACTGTATCCGTAGGCAGAACCATTCGATTTACTCGTCCTCGAAAAGGTTCTAGTGCGTTCTAGTCGCGTATTAGAAGACGACATGGGTACGGCAGGTTGATCCAGCGTGGATTCGGGGAGTTGATGCGCATCAGGAACACGATTGGCGAAGTAATCTGAGAAACGTCGAGAAAACTTCCTGCGGATTTTGGCTATACCACGCGGTTCGTCTTCTTCGAAAACAGGGGTCGGTGGGAGTACGTCCTCCTCTGGAATAGGAGGATGAACAACAATCTTCTCTGGGAGGAGACGGATGGCGCCTTCCCGAGGTCCACCGTCATGACCCAAAAATAATGATAAAAAGGATCCTAGAATCGCTTTTGATAAGTTGCGCCTCCGTTAATGGTTTAAGACACGAACCGGAGAGGATTATAACGGAGGCAAGACTGCACGGCAGAAGATAAGGATAAGTGATAAACAATTGTACGTCGCCAAAAACCTCAGGCCACTTCGTCGCAGGCCTTTCAACTGACGTAAAAGGGTTAATGATGAGGATTGTCATGATAAGAGAGAAAAAGGTTAAAAATCTTACAAGATCCTCCAATGATCGCACCAGCCACCGCACCGAACCCCCAGCAGAATCTATAACCACAACAAAACCGATCAGAATTTGGTTAACTTTATGAACGAATTGGCGACTCACCCAAGAATAGCATAAGCTCTACCTTCATTACTTGAATCAGTCACAAATGAAACGCATCCACGCGCAACTCCAACCGCTCCAGCGAAGATACCCTGAAGAAGGCGAATGCAGATAGCTTGTTGGAGCGTAGTCGCTGTTCCGAAGATAAGACAGGTGATTGCGGACCCAAGCAATGAAATCATCAAAACGACACGTCGGCCATGTTTCTCGGCCACAGTAGCCTATCAGAGATGTGTGTTAATGTGATTGCTTTCTGGAGTTCTATGCAAACTGACCCATAGGAGAGATGTGAGGAATTGTGTTAGAAAGAACGTAGCGACTGAGGATAGAGTTAGCCTAAGATTGAGCAGAAAATAGATACTAAGAAGCTTGCCTAGAATACCCGTCCAATATGCCACCTCAGATTCATCAGCGAACCCTCCGAACCCTGAACAACTGTCAAAATTTTAAAAACACAACGCATTATTGAGGGTCGTCTCACCTCTGACCATGAAAAGGAGGAACGGTGTTGATACATTTGCGGATAGGAATTCACCAAGCATTGTCTATGTAGAAAAGACGAAGGGATGAGACCGAACATTTCGATAACAGTTTGAATAAAAATACGGACAATTGATAAGACGACCATCGAGAGCTTTGGCAGTGGTGTCATGTAAACCTCCCCGGAAGATTGCATCATGGTTGGTATAGGTACTCGCTCAGAGCTCTGTGTTGTTGCATTCCTTGAATCTCCCTGCGAAGGATTGGTGACGCTCTGTCGCCCCCGCCTGAAGCTGCTTAACGAGATTTTGCCAAGTATACGACGCGCAGCCGAGGGCTCTTCTGAGCTTGTTGAGCCCTGTGGGTGCTCATTCCCATCTTCCAGAGTTAATTCAGGAGTACCAAATGAGCGGAGGTGTGCCGGTGGCCTTCGAGGTGTTGGTGTAGTCATTTCGCGCCTTTCAAAGGGGAAGCGCCAGTGTAAGTATGCAGAAGAGTGGTTTGGGCTAACCCCTCTCCGAGCTTCATCATTATGGAACTTGTTTGGATGTGATGCTCATTGACCTTGGGAACAAATACAGAGAACAGCCTCCGTTTAGGGGCGATCATGATCACCGCTCTGGAACCTTTTGGAACTTAGCCATGCGCCACGCTATACATTGAAAAATTATCTATTTCTTGCATTTAGACAATTCAGAGGGATGATATTTAGTCTAGTCCCATGTGGCTATTTTCTGACATTCATTGGCTATGTCTTTGATCAGTCTCAATGCCCCCGTATCATCGGACCAAGGAGAGTTCCTCGCTGTAATTGGCAAGTAATTGGGCGCTAATCATCATGCAATCCTGTGACCCCAGACTTTCTTTTGTTCAGCTGGTTTGAATGAATAAAACTTATTCTAAAAGGTATGAGGTACTAATCTTGCTCCATATTTCAAGATCCCAGGTTGGCCGCTCTATACCAAGTGTCCAAGAATACACGAACGGCGAACGGGCATGGCCACTTGAGGCTTCATCGGGCCTAACCACTTTGAGATGAATCTTATCTTCACTTAGTGCTGGCTTATAACATGACGCTCCCTCATTGCAAATTTACGCTAGAATATCCCCTCCTTCCTTCCTACTTCATCCTCTGTCGACTGGGCGGTCTAGCTACAGAAACATTCTTTCCACGAGAATTTTTAGTCTGCCTCACTGAGCATGAGGCTCGAGCGGAAGATCTAGAGTCGCTTGTGCTTTTCCCACAAAATTTCTTCTCCTTACTATATTAATGTCATTGTTCTGCGTGTATGGTGTGTTGCGCGACTTCTTTTGCGTCCTGGAGGGTGCATGGAAGAGCAGAGTCAGTCGTACATGCAGCATTTTTCTCGAAGTAAGATTAGCTCCAGAAATGACTTACATTCCCCAAACTTACAGTGATACAATGATTAACTGTTGATTCCTCCAAATCTATCACCGCAAGTTTCTCCAAACCCTTCGCGACAACTCAATCGTTCCACTCAGAATAAGGCTATCGGCAACTCCATCTCTACCAGCTTCTACGCCGTTTTCCAGTTGAAAACTGAATAATAACCGAATATCGTGATCATTAACCGAACAAAGATTGGAAGGATGTTCGTAAGATCCGTCTGGTCTCGATCCGAATGGCTCGCGATTTTGTGCAGGAGGGCGGAAATACGCTCTTTCGCGCTCTTGAATTCGAACCCCAGCCGGAGACACCGTTGGACACGTTGACCAGGACCAGTTGAATTGACAAATACAATTAATTTAACTCACACCAGGCCAGGGTGCCAGATGGAACACGAATGGAATTGATTGCAACAAAAGGAGCAGACAGGCTGCGCCTGTATCACCTTTGACTTGTCAGCCAGAAGCAGTACACGATGTGCCATCATCCATGCATGCTATAAGAGCTCTGCGAGTGAGTATCGATCCCTGATGCCAACAAAGAATTGGATAGGAAAGTTGGAGGAAAGTCTACCTCGATGTTTATATTTAGATCGCAGAGTCAAAAACCCGGCACAGCACGGCGATCAATATTTAGAATGAGAGAACAAATGGTGGGCTTTTCCGGTTTGTTGCCACCAACACTGGCCTGATCTCTTGGAATTGTAACCTCATTGTCCGTCATGTCAAAACAGACACTCCCACAGACTTTTCTTGTTCCTGCACGACCTCGCTACTCGTACCTCCAGCTGTATCAGCGCTACATTGAAAACAGACGTTGTCCTTCTGTCATGACATCGCCTGCAGGCTGAATTCTCTCATCATGATACTGTCGATTCACAAATGATTTGGCAATGCACCTGCTTATTCTCAGCCACCCGGCGTATCCTTGTCACGCTGGTAATGCATTTTTCAACGTCGTGTGCGTGGAGAGCCTGTGGAGAAAATCATAGTTCTGAAACAAGATCTCTTTCCGGAAGTTTATTTCCATCCCACAATCCTCTCGACACGTTGCACTCTGTTTGGCCCAGAAATTATTAGCGACTAGTGACTCATCTGCATCGCCGACGTTTTCGCATGTGTCCGGCGAGGCTCTGTGGACAAATGAAGACTTCTGCCCAGGGCGCCGGCAAGTACCTGCGCGATCGCTATTTAGATCTGGTCCAGTTCTGACGCCGTTCCATTTCTCCCTAGATTTTAAACCAATGGGATCTATCCATTCGAAGGGACAGTCAAAAACTGACGCAATTCCTCCCGACGGATATCGATATACATAAATCTCAGGAACGGCCCACCGACACTTCTCGGCAACTTAAAGGCGTAAAGTCTCTCAGAGCCTGAGGCGAACCCGGAAACCTTGATTTTATGGAATAATCGGTACAGCCAAATCTGGTTTTCAATTTACCAAATTAGAACCAGACCGATCTCTTATAGACTCCTATAAAACGTGGATTCTGCAGACCTATATAATTCTCCATCTCTGAGTCCGAATCTCCCAGCTTCGCCCCTCGTTCTCCCCTTTCATCCTCATTCTCACTCACAGTCTTTCATTCCTTCTCCTCTCCTCTCTTTCAATGCCTCCTTCTGGGACACATCCTTCCTTGTCTTCCGTGAGGAAGATCGTCCTCCCTGATCTCGTGTCGCACTGCACATTTAAACTTCGAGTCAACCGACACCGCAAACAAGTGACGACCGAAACAAAGAAATGGCTCTTCAGAGACGGGAATCTCCTGGGAAAGAAACGAGAAGCCTACCACGGCCTCAAAGCTGGCCTTTTGACGTCTATGTGCTATCCGGACTCAGGCTACTACCAGCTAAGAGTCGTGAACGACTTCATGACCTATCTCTTCCATCTCGACAACCTTTCGGACGATATGGACAATAGGGGAACTCGCACCACTGCTGACGAGGTTCTCAACTCTCTTTACCACCCTCATACTTGGCAGTCCTCGGCGAGAGTTGGCAAGATGACACGAGAGTATGTCTCCTTCTTTTTCTCCTCATGGCACACCTTAATTGATATATCCGCCCTGAAGTTACTATAAGAGGCTTATTCTCACTGGGTCTCCCGGTTGTCAACAACGTTTCATCGAGACGTTTGATTTTTTCTTCCAAAGCGTGACCCAACAAGCTTTGGATCGTGCAACTGGAGTAATACCCGACCTCGAGTCCTATATTGCTCTTCGACGCGATACCTCGGGGTGCAAACCATGCTGGGCATTGATCGAATGCGAGTGTTCTTACTATCTTTCTTCTCCTTCATCAACTCACTTCCTTAACTATAGACGCCAACAATCTCGATATCCCTGATGAAGTCATGGAGCATCCAGTAATACGCAGTCTCGGGGAAGCCGCGAACGATCTGGTTACGTGGTCGAATGTAAGTTTATCTAACGCTATTCCATCAAGGTTTCAAACTTATCCAACCTGTTTAGGACATATTCTCTTATAACGTCGAACAGTCCAAAGGCGATACGCACAACATGATTCCAGTCGTCATGAATCAAGAAGGGGTTGATCTCCAGACTGCTGTTGACTTCGTTGGGAATATGTGCAAACAATCCATCAACCGTTTCAACGAAGAACGAAATCGACTTCCCTCCTGGGGCGAGAAGATCGACCGGGACGTCGATATCTATGTCGATGGCCTAGCCAACTGGATTGTCGGTTCGTTACACTGGTCTTTCGAATCAGAAAGATACTTTGGCAAAAACGGAAGACAAGTCAAGGAAACGAGAACTGTGGAACTCCTACCTAGACGACTGTGACGAACGTCGCGTCATCGTGAGTCCTTTTGATCGAGGCCATCTTTACTTTCTACCAACACGATCACTGACTCTGACTTTGATTAACTAGTACCTCTATCATTTTCTGCTTTATTTATAGCTGCTGTTGTTCGTTCTTGAAGATGCCCTGCGTGGCATCCTATCTTTTCTCTCTTCGCCACCATTCAGGCCCGCAGCCGTCTATCGGCGTGTCAACTTTCCTCTTTCATTTGTATCCCTTATCCAAGCATTGTATAACCACCACTCTAGACTTCTTGGAACCCTTAGGACCCTCGTTTTCGACTACTCTACCCCTCATCCGCTAATTCTCTTCACTGTTTCGTTTCTTAATTACCCACACACTCGTTATTAGCTTTACCATACCATTCTTTTCTTTCATTCTTTCATTTCTATTCGATTGTTCCCAACTATTGCGTATCTACTACATATATGCGTTGTTACTATTCCCCATTATCTACATTCGCATATACCCACTTTCTTTTGGATATTTTGTACATTATATTATATCTCAGTTCCGTGTCTCATTCAACTGTATTTGATCGACATCTTGGTTTCCTGTCGTGTAGCATTTCGACATTTGATTTCTATTTACTCCTTTTTTATTTTCTCTCTCTCCCAACCGTGTTATATCAATGAACTCTGATGTTCGTGAATCATTTGATAGTTGTGTCTGTACCTATATATTCTCTCTTACAAAAATCCGCGGATCTGCAAACCGACTTCAAACCATAGTACCCCTGCTCTATAATGTGATGCTCCAGCGTCGCCGCTTTCACTGAGCTGACACGAAACAAACGGTAACCAGTGCCGTATCTCAGTTTAGAAGATCCCAGTTCTACTCGAACAGAGCCAAGGTGAATCTAAATGACGGATGGCAACCCACCAAAGATATCCATAGCCCAGACACAGTAGTTGGTCTCCTAGTTCAGAGAATGCACTGCAATCTATTCCGATGCACGTCGGAACGGAAGGTCATATTTTTGGACTCGAACATCATTTTGCACCAGGCGGTACGTCTGTCAGGCCCAAGTCAGGCCTCTCGACGTCGGAGGCATGTCTCGACGGAACATGGACAGAACATGCGTAAAGGCTATGTGCCTGGTGGGTTGTTGAGACTCGAGAGGGAGGGGCGATGCCGTAAAGCAATATGTTCATCCTAAACGCTGATGACTCGAGTATGATTTCTTGTATTAGGCCCATGAGAAATCAACGACTCCACGATCATTAGCACGAAAAGTCCTCCAGCCTTTGTCCATATGATGATAATAGATCGTATCAGGTCGAAAAAAACGTCGCCGAGTTCGAGTTCACTTTTTCTTATTGTTTTCAGGTTTGATTGGAATTGAATCCGGATGCGTCACCCGGACTGTTGGAATGGAAAGTTTTCGATATTTTTTTCTCTCGAGACGCTGGCAATTGGATCACAGACCGAAATATATCCTCACCACGAACCCGAGGTATTTTAAAAAAGTGACTCGGAACCGAATCCTGGCACCGCTTTTGGTTGTGTATCCATGGACGAACTTAAAAGACCTAGCAGAAAAGGTAGGTTAAGTGTCCGAAGACGTTGGTGGACCACCTGAGAGTGAGATGTAGGATTTAGTGAGATGTGAACACAGAACAAGGAGGTATTTGGGCGGCAAGTAAAATCTCAAGTGCATGGGTAAATCAACGCGCAGCATTATCGTCGAAAAAATAATACCGAGAGCCCATGGATATATAACGTCCAGTCATTGAAGTTACTGCGTTGGGTTTCCGAGCGCCGGGATAATCGTGAATTTGCGCAGATAATATGACGTGGGGAAAATAAGGCACATATGGGTTTCCAAATGACGACGATGATTAAAATTGTCTCTAAAATTTCATGACTGCGAGTGAATAAAGATAATTAGACCTGAAACACATGAGGCCACAAGGCCACAAAGAGTTATCGCAGGACTACTCCATTAGCTACCACGGTGGTGGTGGTGGCGGCGCTAGGTCGACACGAGAAGGGGCTTTTGACGAGTAAAGTGACTGAGAGAGTGTTGTATTCCGGCCCGATACCTCGAAAGCAGCACTCCAACAGACTAGGTACGACAATTGTTCAGCCAAGGCGATATGAATCAGATAGGCTACTGTACCTGGATTTTACGGCCAGATTTGTTCCCTGAATTGCCATGGTCCCTGAACCCACATTCTCTTTTCCAGCACGAGATATTCGGTAACGCGTTTGCGAGGTGCAGGGACACGCCAACTTTCTTTTGGTTTTTCGCTATCGATGATACGGTCTGGGTTGGTCACGACGGTGTGGAACGGATCACCCTGTGAGTTATACATTTCCAAGCTCTGTCGAAAGAAGTGGTATAAGAAGAAGTCAAAGGAGGTTTCAAGTGTTTCCTTGCCTGTTCTGTATCAAATTTAATGAGAGCGTGTACCATCAACCTGTTGCCAAGTTTAGGTGGGTCTGGGGCGAGATATCCTTCCATGACGCGTAGCGAAAGGATTTGAACTGGAGAAATTGTGCGGTGCATCTGCCAGATAATTCTCCCTTTATTTGTTTTGTGTCTGAAAGTCTTCGCCAGCTGGAGGGCTTGCGTCTGATATGCTGCTGTTGTATACTTTTTGATGTCTTTATCGTCACGACTGTTTATCATCGAGAGTGAGCTATGGGAATACTGGGGAGGGAATAGCCTTGCCTGGCAATAGCTTCGTTGAGGGCTTGATACAATTCCAAAGCCATGTGGCGCACTGGTGCCAACAGGGAGTCTGGTTCCACTGATTTTGTCCCGAATATTTTTGGGAATTGACGAATTCTTTGAAAAATCCCAGTTCCTCGGTAAAGCCCGGGGATCGCATCTGTGGATACCAAGGCAGACAATCTGAAAAACAAGAGGTGAGTACAACAGGTCTTCCAAAACGATGGGTATACGGACGCAGAGAAATTCTTCGCAGTATTGGAGGCATTTGCCATAAGTGCATGGAAAGCCTCAGTTGGTTGACTGTATTTGACAGGAAGAGGTATCATCACATCTTTCTTTGATACATTAGATTTGCGTGACAACATGAAAGTTACAATGTTCGGAGACGCACCTAAAGTTTCCCTCACTTCTTGTCCCCATGTATCGACAGTTGGCATGAGGTGCTGGAATGCCATATACCTTTCCATCTCTTTCAACTGTTCTTCTTGATCAATGCGTGTTTTCTCTTCTGGGCTGAGTTCGGGTTCGGGTATTGGAGACGGAGTATCGACAACATGAACGGCCGCCTCCTTGGCTGCAGATGTCGTTTTTTTGAGTTGTTTTGGAGGTATAGCCCTGCCTTTTGGAGGCGGAGGCGTAAGATGAGCATCTTTTTTTGTTCCCTTTGCCGTCACGGGGCCCTTCTTCGTCAGAGTGGCACTTGCAGTTGAATATGGTCGGGGGAGGGAAACACCGGATTGGAACGAAGACACGACTCGGGACGTGGACGCAAAGCGAATTGCATGTCCCTGGTGGTTCAGAACACCCCCGATACACGTCCTGGAGACACCTAAAACCATAGGAGCAGGAGGAGAATAATTAGAATTCTGAGTGCTCAATGTTTCGTTCGACGGCCAAGTCTCTTTTTTGATTGCACATATTTACTGCAGTCGGCAACAATCGGCCACGCGTCCCGGCTCAAGCATTTAGAAATTTCCTTCAACTTCCCCGTCCTTCGTCTTGTTTTTCAACCACCACCACTACCACCACTACCAACCACCAACTATCTATTTCTTTCGCTATGGCCGTCAGTCCCTTTCTCTTCCACATTCTCGTCCGTATCTTACCCGTTCTTTCTCCAGCGTCAATCTCGCAGCCGTGCTTCAGCTCCCGCATCTCGTTCTGCTCCTGCTCAAACCCGCAGTGCCTCCACGGCAACAGCTCCCACCAGCTATGCCCCATCTCATGCACCAGCTCCCCCAGCGGCAGCTAATGCTGCTTCCGCTGCTCAGCCTCAGCAACCCGGGATGCTTGCCCAAATGGCTGCAACAGCTGGCTCCGTTGCCGTTGGTTCAACGATTGGTCATGGACTTTCCAGCATGCTTTTCGGTGGTGGAGGAGGAGCTCAGGAAGCACAGGCACCTCCTGCTCAGCAACAGCAGCAACAGTCGTCGGCTATTAACTGTGAAATCCAGGCGAAAGGTGCGTATACAACGAAATTCTCGCCCTTCTCTCTCCACATTGACCCGGACCTTCCAGAATTCACCAAATGCCTCGACAAGGCGGACCTCCCATCATGCACATGGTATCTCGAGCAGCTCAAGGCCGTAAGTTTGTTCTTACTCTGATTCACGGTTTATGTTGAAAATTTCTGTAGTGCCAGGCTGCCGCTGCCCCGTATTGAAGGTTTCGTTTCGAGGATTTAGTCGCGTAGTCATTGTAAATACATTAGGGATCTTGAAGTCATGGAATTCTCCCCACTCTTCTCGCAAAAGCTCTCCAGGTCTATGACTTGCCAGGCAATGAAGTGGCCAGCGATGGCTGTGTAAGGCGTATTACGAAATCCCGATTACACAAGAAAATAAACCCTACGAGGTTAGGGTTTGTCCAAATTGGGCCGAATTAAGGTCAGAAAGGTTAGGTTTAGCTTGGCAACAAGCCGAGAATAGGGTGTGTGCTGGTGTTTACCAAAACCTTCCACTGTGGACTTGGTGTGGACCGCCCTTCTCGCACCTTCAACTGCCAATACAACATTGGAGATGGATGGCACTGACCAGGTTAATTAAAACTTGATGCTAAGCATTTGTAAATTATTTTGTTATACTGGACCTCTATTGTACATCCCCAAAATCTATATTAAATGAAAATCAACTGATATAAAGAATAGATTCATCATTCCAGAATTTAAGAGAGGACAAAAATTAAAAAATATGTTGTACATTCTACAAAGACAGACATAATTTGAAGGATATTGCAAAGGTTTAAACCAAGTCACCAGGTTCAACTTGAAGTATTCTGCAAGTCATAAAGGCTCTTGAAGAATTTTATTTAATGCTTTAGCAAGTCAGCTAGCTCAGGAAAAATAAAACCTTACCTCTATTTTATTTTGTTAGCAACTGGAAAAGTGTCAATTTCACACTTTCAGAAAATACTTAAGAGCTCAATATACATGTCAAAAGTGTGCATTGATTTTACTAATGATTTAAGACATGGTCTGTTTAAAGTTGAAAAATATTGAAGAATCATCAATTCTTGGATACTCTAGAAAAAAAAAAATTAATTAGCTCTAAAGAAAGAATATAGATCATAAAAACATATAGCACTTACATTGAATTTATGCTTCAAGTTCACCAGTTTGAAGATATGGAGGGGTGAACCAACTGTCCAACCAATCATTCCAAATTTCCAAATACTCTGCAGCCTTGTATTTAGCTTGAGCTTCTTCTATATTCCCTTCCATTTCCAAGCAAAAAGCAATCTCCTTGAGGTAATTTGCCATAGTTTGGGTGGCTGGAGGATAGACCTTGCTGAGAATATCATATGCCTCTGTATATTTGATGATGGCTTCAGAATATTCCTTCTGCATGACACAAGTTCCATCACCAAAAGTGGTCAAAACTTGCAATGTCCCAGAACATTATAATTAAATAAAAATTTATTTATTCAAATTATAAGAGTGCCACAATTATGTCGACATGATTATAATTAATTGTCACAATACTGGCCGGTTTTTCACAATATCAGCACATTACAATGTCAGTGTAATTATGTTATTAGATTCTAAAGCCTGGCTCTGGACATTATATTCAATTATAATTTGATTATAATGCTGGTGTTGCTATACGGTAATTACTTATCTGAATTATATTGATTTATAATGTTATATAACAAATTTCAACACTCTATAATAATTCTGGCTACAATATAATTGAATAGAATAATGGCATAGAGTTTCGGTAGACAATGTTCTTTCAGGCTGTATATATATGTGTTGAAGCCACACTGCTTTAATGGTCTTTTAGTGTAGTGGTAAGTCTGTTAAAGTATGTGCGCCTGTAGCCAGTAGGTCGTTGGTTCAATTCCGGCATGTCGCAATTAATTCTCGTGGGGTAGGTAAAAGAGGACATAGGGCGAAGCAAAGTGGATTGTGTAAATCTGATGATATTTTTGTTTTTTTAGCTACCTACAGCCCTCAAAATAATTATAAAGGATTACAATGCATTATAATGCTCGAAAACATTACAATGCTGATATTTATTATCAGACATTACAAGTTCTTTAGTCGGTTAGAATGTCCATATATAAAATTTGATTTTATAATGCTGCTAATAAATTACAACTAGATTATAAGGTTTGACTACTTTTGGTGATGTCTCCCCCAATAGGATCCCAAACAAATTGCTGTAGAACTTAGAACTCCTACTTGGATAAAAATATCCAAGGCCTTTGAATGTTGCTGGATGGCCTCTGAATATTTTCCCTGAAGACAGAGGAAATCACCAAGGTAGTTGAGAGAAATTGCCTTTTGCATTTGATTGTCAAGCCTGGTCCAGATTATTTGAGCCTTCATTTCAGTTTCATAGGCTTCAGCATATTTGTCCTCTGCAACCAAGCTGCTCTTCCAAAGCTTCAAACACTCAATCATCTTGTCATCCTCCTGAAGCCCTTCAAAAATGGCATATGCAGCTCTATGTCTCTCAACTGATTGAGCATATTCCCCAAGAACATTGAAAGCAACACCAATATTGTCCAAACATATAGCTGCTTGATCAAGGTCATCAAGCTTTGCAAAAAGTTCTTGAGCAACTGTAAGCTTTTCAATGGCCTCTTTATAGTCCCCTATCCTCAAAAGAAGCATTCCATATTGGCGGGCACATTTGGCCATCAACCATCGATGGCCTTGGCTGTCTTCCTTCAACAACAACTCTTCACACATAGTGTAGTGAGTGGCAAATGCTTGCAAAGACTCATCTATCCATCCCATTGCATCCCAAATAGTGCTCAAACACATCAACACCACACAGATATCAGGATGAGGGCCAATTTGAAGTTCCTGGTAAATCTTGTATGCCATCTGATGCTTTTCAATGGCCTGTTCAAGTTCATTCATTGCATAGAAATTGATGCCCATATAGGTCAAATACTTGGCTGCTTTGTCCTTTTGGCCAAGTGATGTGTAAAGATCCACAGCAAGTGCATATTGTTGGTTGGATTCCTCAAACTTGTTCTGCCTTTTTAGAAATTCAGCAAACTCAACAGAACAGACAGCTTTGAATTCATTGTCTGGTGTTTTGGGTGCAAGTTCCATGATAAGCTGGAATTTATCCATGACTTCATCAAATTTCTGTTGTTTGTCCAAGGAATAGATCCAATTCTGCAAGCATGCTATCATACATGGTGCATGATCTAGTTTTTTGAACATATCGTAGGCCAGAGAGTGCTTTTCAACTGCTTGTTCATATTGACCATTGGTATAAGATATGAACCCAAGAAAATCTGTAGCACGAGCTAATCCCCACTCTTTTCCAGACTTGGAATAAATTTCACAAACAGCAGTGATTTCATGCTCCTCAGCAATGTAATCAAATCTTTGCAATATAGTGCAATAATGGATAGTGCAGTCTGCCAGTAAAACTTGTGCATCTGTTTTTCTGAGAATTGGAATAACAAGTTCCATCAAGTCTCTGACAATAATTTGTCTTTCAAACAAATATTCAGAGCAGTCATAAACCAATTGATAAGACCCCACAGAAGGGTCCACCTCGATCCACTTTGTCAAAATATGAATGATGTTTGATTGGCCAAGCAACACTAGGTGTGGTGATTTGGTTTTGATGGATTCTGAGATAAAGTAGACCAATGCCCCAAGATCATGAGTATGGTTGTCAATATTGAGGTCCTTTCTGCTATTGATGAAGTGTCTAGTTGGAGATAACATAGACAAATTTCCGTTATCTGTCTTGGTAACAAGAGAGGTCTGGCAGAGGACATCAGCTGCATTGTACACATCTTCGAATCCTGCAGTTATCTCTTCAATCAAATCAGACCATTGAGGAAGACCTGCAGGTAAAAATGCCAAAATAGCAAGGAGCCTGTTTGCTTCAAGGTTGTGGAGTAAAGTCGATGACTGAAGTGACAAGCTAATTGAGAAGCTAACACTGGTTTGTTTTGTCAACTGAGAACCAGGTGCTTTGAGTAGCTCTGTCTGATTTTTCTTCCACCTAGCATATAGCTTTTCAGGAGGATAGGTTTTTCCCAATGCAGCAAGTAATGTCACAGCAAGCGGGATATAATCCACCTCTATCAACAACATCTCCAGAAATTGTGAGGACTGCACGTCCATCACCTTGGATTTGGACAACTTCAAATACATCTCCTTTGCTGCAGCAGGGGATAAAGGTCCTAAGCCTTCTGAAGGCAAGACCATGGTCCAATCGACAGCACTAGGTGCCGGATTCCCTCGCATAGTGATGATTAAAGTGATCGTGTCCACTGACGCAAGAAGCTGCAAAACCCTCTCTACGAGGTCACGAGAGGCACTCTCAAACCAAGGTGTTTCAAAATTATCAACGACGAGCAAAGATTTCCCAGCAGCAAGCAACTGCTTGTGAAGAAAATCGAGAGGATCCTGTTTGGAACCCAAACTAGGAACACCTAGAACCTGCAAGACACCTAAGATGAGATCATGTCCGGTTTTGAGAGTTTCGCAAGGCAAGAAGAAACGTCTCGAGTTAAAGAACTCCTTGACGGATTTGTGATGCAGGATTGCGAGAGATAGCGTGGTTTTGCCGATACCGCCTTGGCCCAGAATAGCGATGCGGGCAGCGGTAGGTGATTGAACGATATGGTTGACGCCCTCATCAACAAGGTCGTCGCGGCCGACGAAGTGCGTGGGTGGTGGCGGAAGGCTGGTTGTGACCAAAAGGCTGAATAGTTTTTTAGATTTTTCAACGAAGATGCGCAAAATAAGAAAAACATACTTTGAAAGCAGAGTCTCGCCATCTGGATTCTGTGAGGACGATGTAAGTTATAGATCGGACGAGACGGAAGAATAGCCTACGTCGAGCTTGCGAACGATCTTTGTAAGGCTGGTCATCTGTTGACTTTGTACGTTGGCTTGATGGATCTGGACTTTAACCTAAGGAATATATGAGGAAATGATAATAACCAGGCGATTTATATGTTCAACGCACAGAGAATAGAGTAATAGCATGTGTGAGCAACCTATCGCACTCAGTAAGTTCTTGGGCGACAGTGGCACCCTGCAGGACTTGAGCATGTGGCTTGTGGCTCGTCAGAGTAAGGATGATGTCAAGGATCTTTGATAAATCGCTAAAAAAAGGTGTTCAGTCAGGCGGATCTGTTTGGTTAGATACAAACATACTTTTCAAGCTCCCCGACGTGGCTCTCGATGCCCTCGCGCCCGTCTTGAGAACCTTTAGCGATGGCATGAATGGTCTGGTATACTCGAAGTGCCGTGGCTCGGCAAGCATCTTTGTTGTTTTGCGCCGTCTAAAACCGATTTTTTAAATTTTGTCAACGGCTTGCGTAGGAAAAGGCAAATAAAATCTTCACCTCAACGGCTGTCACAATTTCGAGGGCAATGGTCGCGACGGCCTTAAGTGCAGGAATTCCTGTGAAGCCTTCCCCAAGAGTACAGAGTAAGGTCAAGCCAGTTTTGGCAACATTGAGATCGACGGCTTGGTTGGGCATCTGTTCGAGAACCAAGGATAACGTGGACGCCTTATCAACGGCGGCGACTCCAGAAAGGCCCGCAAGGAATACAGCATTGCCGATGTTAGGAGCAGTTGGGTGAGAACGAAAAACTTTAGACAGAAGACCTCCTTTGGAGGCTTTAGAGGGCTTTGGATTGTCTGGCATAGTATCGATGATGACTTGATGATGATTGTGAGAAGAGAAAAGCACAGTCGACCGTTTTGGGATTCGAAAAACAATTGCATCCGAATGTTCTCAACCTCAGTCACTACCTCAACACTACCTTGTCTTGACTCTATTCCTCGCCCATCGTCAGTCAAGCTTTGATATATGATACGCCATACTTTCCTACGAGTCTTGCTATCATCTACCGCGTTCTTGCGTAATTTTAGACATCAGGATCCTTTCGGGTAGCTGATATATCTCAACAAAATCTACCGTCCAGAGTTTCGTTTGAGTAGGTTTGAGTTTCGTTTGAGTAATTTGAATTTTGTTGGTATCTCCCTTGGTCACCGAGTCGACATGCACTTTCCGAACATTGTCGTTCTATGTTCAAGGGCTTCACTCATCTCTTTGCTGCTGAGGTTTTCCATCGTCTTCAATGCGCTGATCAGTGATCAGATATCAGAAGTCACCGAATTCATCGCTGACACCTGGTTACTCAAGCGCTCGCCGCTCGTAGTCAGGACCAAGGGTATATGTAGTTGTAATGCATCACTGGTGTACTGAGCCCGAGGTTGATCCTAGGTAGATTAAAGATGGAAAGTCGGCGCCTTCATTCCCCATGAAACTTCTTCATCCGAACCTCGATCTTTGTTCGAAAAAGAAATGAGCATCGAAGTTGATTTCTATCCATTTGGTGGATTAATGCTACATGACCTAGTATCGCATTGTGAGACTAACGTTTCGTTGAAAGAGATGGTTGATTAGAGAGTCATTATATTATTGAACGTCCTACAAGGCAATAATTTAAGGCGTGTATAATGTACGACCCAAACCTCGGAAGAAAGAAAAAAAAAGGCAAGATAATAAGTGATTTACATGACCCAGACCCCAATGAAAGAGAAAGCCGACGACGGGGTCACGATGGATTCTTTTTCCGCATCCGGGAGGATAAGTTCCATATCATTTTGAACGGGGCCAGGAAGTCCATCTCCCGAGCAGCAGCAGCCTTTCGTACAGCCTGAACCATGGAGAGAATGGCGGCGTCCATGTTTTCTCCAGTTTTGGCGGAGGTTTCAAAAAAATCCACGCCCCCCAGCTCCTCAGCCATAAGCTTGCCTTCTTCTTCGGTGACCTGTCGTGAAGATTTTAGGTCCGACTTCGTTCCCACAAGAATGAGAATTATATTTGGATTTTGCCGTGAATTTAAAGGTATTTGCCGACACATCCTGGAGAGGTCCTGGAATGACGATCTGGAGGTAATCGAGTACAATAGGATATAACCATGACAGGAACTGGTTAAAGCTCGTGAATGTTAGCGAATGAAGAAGTCGCCTCGAGTACTAACGGCATTTCATCTTCCATGTCTCTATAATCCACTGTATGACAATCAGCACGATTCCGTTGCCAATGGAAAATCCTCACTTTGAGCAACCCATGTATCCGACAAAGAAACGATACAGGAGTCAGTTGGGCTGGCGAAGTATTCTTTTGTATAACCCTCGTGGAATAGGACGCCATTCGACTTGCATGATTCCTGGAGGAAAACACACACCATCGGTCTATTTTTCATTGCCATTGTCGCCTCGTGCTCACCTCTAGGATGTTGGAGTCAGTGTCAATGCGTCAACGACCAGTACAATAAGGGCGCGGAGCAAGCACTCACCAAATGTATCTTCAGAAAACTAGAGAGTACCAAGTCGTCAGTACACTCAGATTTCCGATTAAAAATAAAATGGGCGCTACGCACTCGGGTCGCGAAAGAGGTTTTCCCAACCTCCTGATCGCCTATCAATAAAAAATGCCACCTTTCTGGTTTAACAGGCCAGATACTAGTGGGGCAGGGCATCATCCTTCGTAGACTGAGGGTCTGGAACCTGGCGGCTAAAAGTGGGGAGAAGAGAGAGGTAAATCCACCCACTATCCCAACATTCGGCTGCTTACAGATCTTCCTGGAGGGACGTCATTCATGATGGATATGGAGTATATTTGACAGAATGGCATAGAAGAGGGGCATCGCGCATTCCTGAGAGCATGGATTTGGTGCTTTCCTATGGTGTATCCCAAAGTCCTGGGCCAAATCGTGAGATCGTGTTCCAAAGTACCTCATTGTAGAATGAGTGGATCAATGCAATTTCAAGCCCGTGTGATCTCGAGGGGTCTGACATAGCTGTTTCGCAGAATGGCGCATAGCTGTCAGAGACACGCCCGTCAAAGAGACAGATGGTGATGAAGAACCCGAAATGGAGTCAAAAGAAACCAGAGTCTCAATTGCCAAGAAAGCGCCCTCACAAAGCGCCTTCATGCAGGGAGCTTGTGAGCCACCGATGCCTACATATAACGATGGGCATGGACGTTGACGATGGCGATGAGTAGATGCGGGTACAACGGGATCGACATCATAGTTGGGATCAAGCAAGGGTGACTGACACCGACCCAAACTGGTTAGAGTATCCTCCGCTTATCCAGCAACCCGAGGCCGCTGGGGCTGATTTCTTTACCCAATCTTCACCACCACTTTGACGGCCTGTCGAAGGCCATATCGACGCTGTACAGACACAGACCGTTGCTAATCCTCCTGATTTTCCCTGTCGATCTAAGCAAGAACACATTTTAATAACTTGCGATCATCAGGATGCAAACTGGACCCACGACATTTTCCGCAGAGGAATACTTTGCAACACAACCACCACCACCATCTCTTCAACATGACGTAGAGGGGGTCCGAGAATTTGTTGCAAGGCAAAAGAAGGAGGGAAGAGAAGTCGTCCTTGTGACTGTGAGTATCCTAATGTCATTGACGTGCAAATTTCCTGAGTTTATCTGCCCCTTTTTCAGAGTGGTGGTACAACTGTACCGTTGGAGCTCAACGTGTGAGCCCCCTTACGCTGTAACCAATCTGTTATCCACAAGGGCTTATCGATATGCTCTTCTAGCGTCCGGTTCTTGGACAACTTCAGTGCAGGTTTGTCTCCAATCTACGATTGATCACTCAGAGAGCTTATTGTCTTCCAATTCACTCAGGGACGAGGGGTGCGACTTCTGCAGAATACTTCCTCAAGGCCGGATATGCAGTCATTTTCATGCACAGACAATTCAGTCTGCAACCCTTCAGCAGGCATTACTCCCATTCCACGAATCCTTTCCTCGACTTCCTTGACATCGACTCGCCTGAAACGCCGGGCGCGACACCGCGTATATCCGTTACTCCGAACAAGCGTGAGGACCTCCTCCAAGTCCTGGCCATATACAAGAACGTCCATGCGCTTGGTCTGCTCCACACCCTCACGTTTGTGACCGTTAATGATTACCTTTGGCTACTGCGTTCCGTCAGTCAGGAGATGGCCGTCCTCGAGAGGAAAGCCATGTTCTATCTTGCGGCCGCTGTGAGTGACTTCTTCCTTCCTCGGCAAAAGATGGTGAGCGTTTTACGTTCGTCTTTAATCTTTGTGCGCCACTGAGACTTTTCTCTAGTCAGAGCACAAGATCCAGTCGGGAAAAGGCAGCCTGCACATCGAGATGGACCAAGTCCCCAAAATCTTGAAACCATTGGTCGACGAATGGAACCCTGGAGGGTTTATTGTGTCATTCAAGGTGCGCATTTTTACTCAGCCTGTGACACAGTTTATTCAATTTGCGACATGAGATTAGTTGGAAACAGACGAGAACCTTCTGCTCCCCAAAGCTCGGCAAGCTCTGGAACGCTACGGGCATCAAGTCGTGATTGGTAACGACCTTCATCGACGCAAATTCGAGGTCGTTTTTGTTTCCAAAAAGCCTTCGCCAGCCCTTCCGCCAGGGATTGAGCAAACAGACGAAGCAATCAAGCACGCAGGCGACCCTTCAAATTCATTCACCGAATACTGGCTACGCATAGACCTTCATGCAACTGCTGTCCCCGGATTCCCAGACAAAGAGATCGAGGAGGACATCGTCGCAGAGCTCGTGAAACGGCACGCGGAATGGGTCGAAAATACTCCTTAAGTTGTTGGTGGAACAAAAATAATTGAATATGCGGGAAAGTATCTACCTAAATGTGTAATTGTGGAATAAGTTAAGAATTATTATATCATTGAAGAAGATCGAGGGAGGAGGATGGGGCTTCGAGATACAGATAACGGTATATGGCGTGGTACATTCGATATTATAAGCCATTTGCAGGTTCGGCTCATTCACTATCACGAACCCCTCCTATGCGAGCCCAGAACATGTCTTCTCGCAACCTGTTAATCTCTTTCCAAGTCCTCTCCTCCCAAGTGGCATCGCCGACATAGTTCGCCTTCTCCCATTCTTCTTTTTCTTTTCGCTTCTTCTCTTCCTCCATCTTTTCTTCGGGAGATTGGACCGGTTCTTGTTGCTGCTGCTCCTTTTCCTGTTCATCGGCGACATCTTCAGAGTGTCCATTCACCAACACTTCTGTAGGAGCTTCCGTTCCGTTCTCCTTTTCAGCGGGAAGCTCGCTTGGCTGAGGAACGGTGGGTGTGTCGACCACAGTCATGGTATCCTCACCCTCACCCTCTCCGTTGTCCCGTTTCTCCCCATTTCCATCATCAGACTTCTTTTCCTGAACCTCCGTAGTCATATCGGTAACACTGATTTCGGAGACGGGATCTGTGACTTCTTCTCCAGGTGTAGGCGCATCAACAAAAACATCAGACACAGGTGAAGGTTGAGATGAACGATTTGAGGGTGCATCATCCGATTTCTTCTCTTCCGAGACGTCCTCGTTTGATTTAGAGGCTTCATCTACTTTCGTGTCTGGAGGCGAGCCAGAATCAGTTTTCAAGCCTTCGCCTTCCTTAGTTTCTGGTTGTGATTGCTCGATAACCCCAACGTCAGCAGTCGTCGTCGTCGGTGCTACTTGCGTCTCGTTCTTCACCTCCGTCGTTTCAGCAGGTTTCGTCAACTTTTCCGGGCTCTCAGAAGTAGCAGGCGTTTCAGCCGCATTGGCGTTGGCAGGAGTGCCGGGCCTCGAGCCACCTGGTGCAGGCCGTGCTCGAGCAGCTGCCCTCCTCGGTATAGGAGGTGGAGCGCCTCCTCCAACCGCGACTGATGTGCCGTTAGCAGGTGAAGTTGTGCGAGACGGCCGTGCTGGGGTTGTGGGTCTCGATTCTGGCAACGGAACATTAGCTGCTGCATGAACATGAGAATGCGGAGGGGAGGCCACTGATGTTTCTGATGGCTTGGGAAGGTCCTCCTGAGTGGGAGGCACAGGGACTGGCGGCGCGGTTGTGACTGTCGGCGGAGTACTTGCTGACTCGTTGACCTGAACCGGGTCTTTTGAAGCGGCTTCGGTGCTCGTCCGAGGGGGAGGAGTGACTGCGGGAGTCCTGGCCCTTCCTTCACTTCTCTTGGGCAACGGAGGAGGAAGGGGAGGAGTTGACGTTGACGACGTCCTAGCCGAACTCATAGGTGGAAGTGGTGGCGGCAATCTTCGTGGTTCAGGCTGGGCTGGTACAGCAGGGCTCGTCCCAGAGTTACGCTTCGCTTTATCGCGGTCGCCTTCGCTCCAGCTTGCAGCTCTCTCACCGATTGCGCTCGCAATGCCCCAAAGGCCCCTCTTCCTAGGTGGTATGGGTGGTTTTTCTCCGTTCGTGCCTTTGTCGACCTGGATATTCGAGGGTGGAGGTGGTGGCGGGGGTAATTCTTCTTCCCATATTTTATCAACGATTCCAGTGCGCACGTAGGCCCACAACGTACATGTGGTACGTAGTCGGTGCAAACACCAACCGGACATGCATAATGGGTATATTGTCGTAGGCTGGCCACTGAGTGATCCTGACTGAGAATGATAAGTGTTGCCGCCACTGGCTGGCGACGAAGAATGTGAATTGGGTATAGGAGAGCTAGAGCTAGATTGAGATGTTGATTTCGTAAGTGAGGGGATGGGCAACGATGTGATGGAATTGGACGGAGGGGCCAAGCGGAAAATATAAACTTGGGCATTGTGGTTCACATTGCTGGGATGAGTGTGGTTCGCATTGGTGGGTGATGGGGGTTGAGTGTTTCCAGTGAGATGACCATTAGAATTGGATTTTTTGAAGAAAGAGCCGGACCATGACGAAGTTGTATGGTTATGCGCCAGATGACTTGCGGGATGAACAGGTGGACGTGAATTATGGGAAGAGTCGGAGGTCGGGAAGATTGACACTCCACACAACGCACAGCTAATGTTGTCGTTGGTACTGTTCATACCAGCAATTGTCGTAGACCCTGGGTGCACAATGGATTCGGTGAATAAGGCAGACGCAGACATGGGCTCGATTGTAAGTTGTCCTGAATGGATAGCCGCCAGGACGGATCGGCGTGAAAGCCAGTTCAGAGAAGGGGCGACGTCGAGGCGAACAGTTGGCTCTCTATGATGTAAAGAACATGAGTAGGAGTTACCCAAAGTAAATAGAACTGGACTCACGAATCTTCCGTCAATAATCGTGATAGGAAGGGAAGTTGTAAAAGTGTTGACATAGCCGGTGCGTTAGTGGAAGCAGCGTGTAGCACACGTAAATGGGCCAGGAAAGCCAAATAATCTTGATATGGGGAATGGGTGCTGAGATATTTGAGAGAAACTACGACGTCGCCGTCGCGTCGTTCCACCCATTTTCCTTTCCCCATTATGACCTGCATGTCTTCTACCTTCTTCTCTGCCTCCTCCCTTTCCGCTTGGATTGTCTGCATCTGGGCTTGCATGAGCTGAACGGCTTCTTCTGCGCTTTTCAAAGCTCGCTCAGCCTCTTCAACTTTCCTCTCGCTAAGGTGTTTATCGAAACGAGCTTCGGCCACCATAGAATTGGCTTGTCCAAAAAGCGATGCACTAAGGTCGTCGAGATCCTTTTCGATAGCCATTCTAGCTGATTCTGCCTGCCCACGTTGGGCCGCCTCCTCAGTGGCCTTTTCCATCAGACGATTGAGCTCGGCGGTGACATGAGTTCTCTCGACGAGGAGACCGGTGTTGAGTGCGGAGAGATGCTGGGTTCTCTCGAGTTCCAGTTGTGATATTTTGAGGGATGACGATCGGACATTGGCAGAGGCAACATGGAGATCATCTTCGAGGTCAGATACCCGGTCGTATGATTTGACCAGCTTATTGTTGAGCTGGCTGACTTGGGAGATCAAGTCCTGTATTTGAGAGCGTAATGAGGATATGACCATCTCTTGGGCATCTTTATCCACACTTCCGCGCCGCTGTTTGGTGTGAGAGGTGTCTTCGACATTGTGGTGGGTGGTGTCATCCATCGAAGCGCCATTGACCTGATGCTCTTCCTGAAGAGCTACAGTCATGATATGATTGTGCTCTGGGGACCGTGTACCAGCGCTGTGGCCCTGTGTATGGGGTGATATACCAGAGAAGAGACGGGAGGGCGATTGTAGAAGAGTCGATGTAAAAAAACGAGAGTCGGGTACAACTCCTCGTTCATGAGCTTAGTATGCACGTGCCTTGGTCCCGAAAGGCAGACCCATCAGCCAAGCCAAACGCCGACGGCCATAACTCTTATAACCGTCCCGCCTCCGAGGCCCGCCAATTGTTTTCTGTTTTGTCTTTCTCCCTTCTTCCACACATACATATAGACCTTTCTCAACCCAAATCCTTGAAGAATCGCTCCCGGCGTATTTTACCGGAGGACTATCTGACGATGACTATCTTGTCTTGTGCAGCCGAAGCTGTCATCCAGGCCTTTCAGCCACAATTCTCCTCTTTCATTTCTTTTGACGACAGAAATTCCGATTCCAATTTGCAAACTGTGCCATAGATAAGGAACTCTGGAACGACAATCTGGTATTCGACATAAAGTAGACCCGGAGTGCCGTGTTCCTACGTTAGCAATACATTGCTCAAAGGTTGGGAAAGTTCTCGTTCTTCTGTCACTCAGTTTCTAACCTTTGTCTTTCTTTCCTTTCATCAGCCAAACTCTGTATCTTTTATTTCCAACTTTAGACATGATACCGTAATCTGTCTAATCTTTGGGCTTGACTCGTCGCGGCCGGCCGTTGGTTCTCGAGTCATACGCAACTCCAAGGTCGAGTGCCCTCCACACGTTTTTGCACGGCAGCGTACTACATACCACATTCGCTTCAATCGTTTCTTTCGATGCCCATAACATCCGGACATTCCAACTCCATTGGTCTTTGCACTTCGTAGGCTATGCCGCCACAAGAAAGCAAGAAAGCAAGTATCACGGGACTTCCTTTACACTGTCGAAAAAACCTTTGTCTGGAGACATGTGGATCAGATTGATAGGGCTTTTCTCAGCGACAGGAGTATTCTTTGGTACCGCCAGGATTGCGCCAGGACTAGGTGAACTTTCATCTATGGCCTCCAATATTTATTTTACCGTTCTGATTCCAATTTTCAGTGAAATATACGACGCCATGTTCATCGTTGCAGTCGAAGGATATGGTCTAGTTGACAGCTAATTCAAGGATCGGCTGATGTGCAGTGCTGTTCGCGTCTTTCTCGCTATCGCGGTCCGTTGGCTTTGTTTCCATCTCGCCCTAGATTTGATGGATATTAATCTGATGTCACTTTTACCCCCAAACAGAATGTGAGAAGGTGATTATAACAAGGTGAGCTGATCCAGCTCCCTCGAGGCTGCAACGAGGTGATATTAAAGAGGTGTAATTCTCTAACGCTACATCTATGGTAATCCCAGTTTTTCCAAAGGCAAGGTTTTTAAGCTCTTCGAAATGTAGTCCCCCCAGTAAGGCGCAAAACGTCGTTGAGACATACTCTTCCGCTCTCTACAACGCCTCTCGATCTCCAATATCTCATCCACAAAAGCAGCAACCATGCCCGCTTTCCGCAACGTAGCCAACCGCCACTCAGGACGGCTCAGTAAGAGCACACCGGTTATTTATGGTGGTACGTATAATTAACTCATATCACATTAACCTCGATCTAAATTGCATTTCTCCTTTGCAGAAGATGGATGGCCGGACTTCGACGCGACTGTCTCTTCTTCTCTGGCTTGCCTGGATGCTAAGCCAGATATCAAAGTCGAGCCAGAGGATCAGTCTTTGTCGCCAGTGTCTCCCTTCACCTCTTCCTCGCGGCCCAGCTCCTCTCCTTCCTTCTCAGACGCGTCATTTTCCGTGGAACCCAAGGCCCTCTCTCCATCCCCTCCTCCTCGCATCCGCAAAAATAGCAACCACAGCCGTCGACGCGATCCAAATCACATCCCCCGCCCACGAAATGCCTTCATCCTCTTTCGTTCGGACTACAACAAAAGGGAAATGGCCCGGGGCCTCGCCGAGGGACAGCAGAACGAGCTCAGCAAGCACGCTGCGAAGGTGTGGAACAAGATGTCATCCCAGGACAAACGCCCATATGCCGAGCAAGCCGCGCTGGAGAAGGAGGAGCACTACAAGAAGTATCCCAACTACGTCTACGCGCCTGGACGAAACGGAAGCAACCCCAAGGCGAGACCTACCAAGAGGAAACCCGGTACGGTGGCGGGTCGTGGACACGCCAGGAAGAGGAAAACCTCTCTCGTGTCCGATGACGAAGAGGATTCCTCTGCTCCTGCATCTCCCTGCATGTCTCCTATCATGCCACCTGTGCGATCTCAGAAGGTCCCTCGCGCCGCTGCTCAGCGTGCCACCTTGAAGATTACCCAGCCCCCCTCTCCATCTCCATCGGCCTCCATCCAACACTCTCCGATCTCTGAAGGTTATCCTTTGGATGATCAGGAGAAGGATAAAGCCGACCTTTCCTCTCCACATCCATTCCTTTCAGGCGGAGATCTGGACTATGTTCCTACTTCTGAGATCCCAGAACTCGAGCTCACCCCTACATTTGAGGTACGGTAAACCCACTTGCGCTTTGCCTGACATTTCTTCTTACTCATCAATCCTTTCAATCCCCACAGTACACTCTTGGCACGGGCCCTATGGACTTGACACCCTCTTTTGCCTCGTCCCCATACAGTTCCTACCTGGATCACATTCCCAGCCATTTTGGCTTGAGGCTCAACCTCTCAGACCCCACACTTCCTCCTCCCCCACGAGACGCGATGATCATCGACGATCCCTTTGCCGAGTACTTAAATCTACCATCCCAGGAGTCCGAACAACAAAACCCATCCGCGCCTCTCGACGACATTTACGGTTTCCTGTCCGCTGCCACGTCATCCTCTCAGAATTCTGCACCCGCTGCTTCCTCTTCCTCTACGACTGCCACTTTAACCAACACAATATCTACTTCTTCGTCCACCCATGCAGCCATCGCCTCCTCCTCCTCCTCCTCCTCCTCCTCCTCCTCCTCTGCCCTTCCTGACATTGACCCGCTTTTCCAATGTCACTCAGACCCACCCGAACTCTTCCCAGACTTCACATACCCGTTCCTCCAGACTGACGTTAACGCGGGCGTGTACCAGTTTCTCGATCTGGAGGGGAATCATCTTTATTGAAAGGGGTTTTGCCTGGCGGGGGTTGGCATTGGTTGGTCGGTTTCGTTTTTTCTTTTTCCTTGCCTTTGTTTCCCTCTTGTGACTGGATCCATCGGAATATCTTCCTCTCTTCGTTTTTCTTCGTTTTACCTTTTCGATTTCTTTCGTCATCATCTTCGTCATCGTTTCCTGCTTCCTCCACCTGTACTTGTATACTCATCACATCACAACAACCGACCAAAAATCATCTTCATGGCTCATGCATCCTTTCTTCATATGTACATACCACACAAAAACAATCCTTTTTCTTTTATGTATCTTTGTTACGAATGATTCATTAAACGACCTCATCTCCAACGACTTTTTTCTTCTCGTCTCTTTTGGTTTCGTTTTCCTTATCTCCATTGTACATACACGCAAAACCTATCATTTCTAGACTCATATGTAACATACCACGCACCACACATATCACGAATGACATTTCTGCCTCTTTCTCATGTTGCGTGTGCTCTTAGTCCTCGACGTTTCAACTTTGAAAAAAATCAATCTTGATATTGCCCTTTTCATTTATTTGTATGGAAGATAACATGGTACATTTGTTGACATGTCAGAAAAAGCAGAATCAGGGGTATATATAAGAAAGCAGGGTGGTATATACAAGAAAGTACGTGGATAACATATTATAAAGAGATAACAAAAACCAAAAGGATAACAGAAAGCAAAAAGATACTTATCAACGTGAGTATCCTCGATCATCCACGGACAGAGTTTAGAAGGGATTCTTGGGCTATCCTTTCGTGTCAGGTCGTCACCAAGAAAGGACAAATGAAGAACTCACGATCTCGAACATCAATATATGGAGTTCCATCTTTATCCGAGAAGTGTACACCACGAATGTTCCAACGGGTCCACCATTGGCGCAACCAGCTTGTGTGGTTGATGAGGTCAGTATATTCCCCAGTGTTTCTGATACGTAGCTCGATAAGATTTGGGACGGACATCCCTTCGAGGGATTTGAGGAACATGTCCAAAGGTTTGATGATTGCTGCATTGTAGATACGAGGAGGAACGTTGGTATAGAATACAAAATTGGGAGAAAGGCATATCCTCTCCAGGGTTGGATGATAGGTTGGTAGGTGCATCGTTTCAACACCTAGAGTAAGAAGGAGGAGACTTCGCAGATTTGGGCATAGATCAAGGGCCATGGGAAGGCGGTCTTCAACAGACCAAGCTGTTGTTCGAAACATTCTGATTTTATGGCCATGCATGGTAAAAAAAGACATTGTTTGAATAGGAAGGATGTCGCATTCGAGTCTTTCAAGCAGAGGTAACTGTTCCGGTGTAGCTGTCAAATACTGGAAGAGAGGATCCCAGGTCATGGAGTATTGGGGCCTCGTATCAAGGGAAGATATATTCCCCAGAGAAAGGTTTTTAACTTGGGGTAGAAGCAATGTTGGTGCTCTATCGCGATTGCGTGGATAGGAGCTCATAGATTCCAGATGGATTGTAGTAAGGTTGGGGAGACAATTGCATAGTTCCGCAAAGTCTTCGTATCGGGGAGATTCTCCTCCAGTCCATTCAATCTTCCTCAGGGATTTGCCGCAGTTTTCGATTAAGGCCGCTATGACCTCAGTGGGAGTACATCTCTGGGTGAGTTCATGTGGAATATCGTTGTGGTTTCGGTAGATCAGCAGATTGGGTGTCATCCGTAAGAGGCGGATGATATTCGGGACACTGTAGTCACCACGGATAACGAAGTCGATACGTTTGGTCATCTTTCCGTGACGTCCCCCCTCGTAAGACTTTAATGTCTTGATAAGCACTTTGAGTTGCTTGTCGGAGTGTACCACGAGGTACTCTGCTGAGATGTCGAAGACGAGGGCTCGCCATTTGGAGCATACCAGACACAGATTGCTTCTGTCTTTGAATAGCAAGGGATCAACAACAGGGAACTGACCACCCTCGTATGGGGTAGCGAATGGGTCTTCGAGCCCCACTGAGCTGGCGCCAGGTATCCTGACGGTATACCCGATTATTTTACACCAAAGTTCAATGGGTAACGAGGGAAGCACGCGGTGTTCAAATACAGGTCGGTCCTCCTCGAGCTGTGGGAGCGAACACGTAGAGAATCGGGAAAAAAACGAGAGGATCTTCTTTGCTTTTTGAAAATAGATGGTTGCAAATCAGAAAAGCAATAAGTTGTATAACTTCGGACGCGACTCACCAGCCTTCGGCGCCATTAGTTCACAACCAGAGAGCGTCGAAGAGTATTCAAATATTCATCGGTCAATGCTTCGACTTTGGAACCGCTTTTTGTCGTAAATACAAGTAAAAAGGGAGAAGTGAGGAACGGTGAGGAACTAGTTTGTCACTTGTGTTTGGTTTGAGTGAAGGTTGAGTTCAGAAATTATTCTGAGGTTCTGTACAACAGCGGCCAACGCCGGCTATCAAACTTATCCCCGGAGGTAATTATCGTTTTTCGTGGGTTGCTTCAAGCTACTTAGTTCAAGCTGCTTCCGCCCTCATTCTTTGCTCCAACATTCGTTATGGTGGCCAACGAGAAACACGAGCCTTCAGTTAAAAAGAGGAAAAATGGACCAACATCAATGGTTCCGAGAAAAAAAGCGAAGCACCAACACCGTTCAGCCGATGATCTACCATGGAAGAAAGTTTCAAGGCCTTCTGAAGCAGGGTTGGGCGGAGACGATGGCATCCTGGAATTAGAAGAGGTTGATGGAGTAGAGGTTGTTTATGAAGATACAGACGCTGGGAGAGTCGTCAAGTTCAACGTGAGTTCCACACTGCTCTACTGTTCCTTCATTGACTTGATTTTCCAATAGGTCGTCAGTGATTCGAAGTCTGAGGACCGGGAGAAAAATGAAATGCATTCCATGGAGGAAGACACAGTTTCAGAAGTTGGAAATATCGAGGAACAACCAGTTATTGAAGAAGAACTCCCCCCATTTGATTGTCGGTCTTGTTACTCTCGGAAATATGAGTTCCCCACTGACAGAGCCATCGTAGCTTCGAACCTTCTACCAGAATGGGAAAAATTCCCCTTGCACCAAAAAATCAAAATGGCTCTGCACGAGAAACAATTTTTGACTCCTACAGCTATCCAGTCTGCGTCTCTCCCTTTTGCCCTTGCTAAACGCGATGTTGTAGGAATTGCTCAGACGGTATTGCTGAAGTCAAACTTTGAAAGACTCTGATACTCAATGTTGTTTTCAAACAGGGTTCTGGAAAAACGTTAGCATACGGGCTGCCCATTCTGCATTATCTGTTGTCCCAACCTAGACCGTCCTCGTCAACTAAAAGACCCCTTCGCGCCCTTATCCTGGCACCAACGCGTGAATTGGCTTTGCAAGTCTCTTCGCATCTGAATGACCTCTTGACCTCCATTGCATTCTCCAAAAGCACTGGGCCGACTGTGGACTCCGTTGCAGGCTCAAGTACAACTCAACCTGCCACCAAGAAACCCCCTCCTCATGTCAGCATTGCGGCCATTGTCGGAGGAATGTCTGCCCAGAAACAGCGTCGCGTCATTGACAGAGGCGTTGATGTTCTAGTCGCGACACCTGGGCGTCTATGGGATATCATTGAAAATGTAAGACTGGACGGCTATACGTGGTTGATGGTGTCTTACACTTCCCGCAATAGGATGACGAACTTGCTCGAGAGATAAAAAATATCCGGTTCTTAGTTCTCGATGAGGCCGACAGGATGATAGAAGCCGGTCATTTCGCAGAACTAGAGAGCATTCTCCGTCTTACGCTTCAAGAAGCAGAGTAAGTTTCCGAGATTTATCTTCTTGACTATGTGGCATTGAACTACCCAAGGGATGATCAGATCCCTGATGATTTTGAAGAAAATCGCGGAGATCGAGGTGAAGAAGAAGAAGAAGAATCAAAAGATGAGAAGAAAAATGACGTTAAAGACGAACTCCAAACTTTCGTTTTCTCCGCTACGATGTCGAAGGACCTCCAACGTAATGTGAAAAAGAAGTTTAGACCCAAGGGAAACAAGAAACATTACAAGCGTGATCAAACACCAGCTACGACACTAGGTGCGTCACCAAAGTATCATCTTGTCCGTTTTCTTATATGGGATTTCCCAAGACGACCTGCTGCTACGCCTCGACTTTCGCGATCCAAACCCAGAGGTCATTGACCTCAGTCCAGTGGGTGGAGTGGTGTCCACTCTTCGGGAAGGAAAGATCGAATGTTTATCGGGCGACAAGGTTAGCATTTCGCGATCCTGCCCTCCCAGAGACCACATAACTTACTCGGCACCGCCCTAGGACGTTTATCTCTATTATTTCCTATTGCGATATCCTGGAAAATCGCTTGTATTCCTTTCCTCGATCGATGGCATCCGAAGACTCATGCCGTTAGTGGACCTTCTCAACGTTAAAGCCTTCCCTTTGCATTCCCAGCTGGAGCAACGCCAGCGATTGAAAAATCTTGATAGGTAATGAAACCCCTTGTTCATTTTAATATAACCTCATCAATGCTTGTAAATCTCCAGATTCAAAAACACTCCAAATTCTGTCCTTTTAGCTACAGATATTGCTGCTCGCGGTCTTGATATCCCTGCTGTAGATCACGTCATTCATTTCCAGATACCTCGAAGTGCCGATACATATATCCATCGCAATGGACGGACTGCTCGTGCTATGAAGAAGGGTTTCAGTATGATAATGGTTGCTCCAGATGAACGGCGTGTAATCAAAGCTCTTCTGGGTGGTTTGGGTCGAGGTCAGTGCGGTCCTTACATACCACGCCGTTTTATTGTTTCTTAACGATCTGTGGGTCTGCTCAGATGAATCGGAGATTCCTGAGATCAATGTCGATCTGAGTATGCTCGACAAACTCAAAGTTCGAGTTCAACTCGCCCGAAAGATAGAAAATACGCAACACAAGATCAAGAAAACCAACCATGATCGTAATTGGATGAGGGAAACCGCGGAGGCCCTGGGTGTAGACTTGGATTCAGATTATATGAGGTGCGAACCATTCATCATTCATTTCGTCGATTGCGCTTAACTTTGACCCTTTTGCATTTATAGTGAGTCAGGAGACGAAGAGAAACTTTCAAATAAGAAAAGAAAAGCCAAGGATCAGCAGATGGCCGGCATGAAGGCCGAGTTGAAACATCTTCTTTCGCAGCCGTTAATCGCAAGGGGCGTGTCGGCGAGATATATCACATCTGGAAGCCGTCCAATTGTGGACGATCTTCTTGCTGGAGAATGTGAGTTTTTCTCGTTTTTTTTTGTCATATTTAAATATTTATGGTTTTTTACTCTTAAAGCCAACGAAACAATGGTGGGGTTCAAGAAAGCTGAGGCAGGAAGTGAAATGACGTTGGCGAAAAAGAAAAAACCAGCCAAAGTGGCTAAACCTTTGGCCTCTGTAGATCAGGAGGAGATGGAGGAAGAATGGGGTGGTATTGAACAAGTTGCTTAACATTATAGTTGGCAATTTTTTTGTAAAAAAAAAAAAAGACTGTCTTTTTGAAGGGTCAATGATTTGCGAAGACTAAGAGTAACAAAGTCAATTGGAGGAGGGCGACCAGAGGGCGACCCGATGTTCGCGAAGTAATGTTATCAGATAAGATTGCATTGTTTAGCCTTGCTTGGTCGAAGGACATTTCTGGAGTGTGATCAATCAGTGGCTGTGTACAAAAAGATGAAGGCAAACTACAAGGTAAAGCAGGTTCACTTACCACATTTCCAGAGTCTTTCTGATGTTCTCAACAGTTTTCCAACATATGCGGAACGGTTTATAGACAAGGGAACATTCTTTTTACTCGAGATGGAAATTCGCTGTACAGTCCGGTTGGAAATCGTGTTTCTGTCTTCGATCTTGTCAAGTGTGTTTCCAAACTTTTGCCCTGAGGTTTTGTAAATGCTGACCGTGACTCTTTCATATCCAGTAACAAGTCATTCACATTTCCGTTCGAGAACCGAAAAAATATAGCTGCGCTAGCTTTGAGTCCGGACGGAAATGTCATCATTTCGGTTGACGAAGGTTGGAACCATCAGATTTACCTTTCCCTCTTGCTCAATACATTTTTGCAGATGGACGCGCTTTGTTGGTTAATGCTAAAAGAGGCGTTGTGCTGCACCATTTCAACTTCCAGAAACCTGTCAAGGATATCCAATTCTCGCCTGACGGACAGTGCGTTCCCAAACCATCCATCCTTACAAATTTCCAAATTCACACACCTCGTTGCCTTTGCAGATATATTGCTGTGACCCATGGTGCCCATGTTCAAGTCTGGAAGACGCCTAACCACCTCATACGCGAATTCGCACCGTTTACACTCCACAGGACGTACACAGGACATCACGACGATGTGTTAAGCATTCAGTGGTCTCCAGACTCACAGTATGTGGTTGTACATTTTTATCTCTCTTTTGCTTTTCTAACAGAAAATCAGATGTTTTATCACTACCTCGAGAGACATGACTGCTCGGCTCTTCACACTAAACCCACTCGAGGGTTTCCGACCAAAAACGTTTGCGGGACATAAGGACGCTGTTCTGGGTGCATACTTTTCCAAGGACGGTAATGTGGTAAGTGCAGCTTCTTTTTCTCAGATCAACATTGACGATATAGCGACATTGCAGATCTACACTGTCAGCAGAGATGGGGCAGTCTTTACATGGAGAGCAAAAGAATCATCCGACGACGAAAACTCAGAAGCTGAGAACGAACCTATTGCATCGACCTCTGATGGAGTCTCTCGCAATCTATATAACCGGATCGCCAACACAAGATGGGGCGTCAATAAACGCCACTATTTCAATCAGCCTGGAACAAGGGTGGTGTGCACTACCTTCCACGCTGCCTCCAACCTCCTCGTCGTTGGTTTTTCAACGGGTGTCTTTGGACTATGGGAAATGCCAACTTTCTCCAATATCCATACTCTGAGTATATCTCAGGAAAAAATTTCCTCCGTCGCCATTAGTCCCTCTGGCGAGTGGCTCGCTTTCGGCGCTCGCAAACTTGGCCAGCTTCTCGTCTGGGAGTGGCAGTCAGAATCCTACGTCCTAAAACAACAAGGACATTACTTCGACATGAACACACTTGCGTATGCGCCTGACGGCCAGACTATCGCTACAGGAGGTGACGATGGAAAAGTCAAAGTGTGGTCAACATATTCGGGGTTCTGTTTCGTGACGTTCACCGAACACAGTGCCCCCATTTCGTCCGTGGCATTCGCAAAACAAGGGAGCGTCCTTTTTTCTGCTTCTTTGGACGGAACTGTGCGAGCGTATGACCTCATCCGATACCGAAATTTCCGCACGTTTACCTCCCCTTCCCCTGTTCAGTTTTCTTGTTTGGCCGTCGATCCCTCTGGTGAAGTGGTAGCTGCCGGTTCGACCGACTCGTTTGAAGTTTTCTTATGGTCGGTCCAAACTGGAAAGCTTTTGGATGTTTTGGCAGGTCATACTGGTCCTGTCAGCTCCCTCGCCTTCTCCCCAACAGGCGCCAACCAACTGGCAAGTGTCTCATGGGACAAGACGATGCGAGTATGGAACATCTTTGGTCGTTCTGGAGCAGTGGAGCCATTCTCATTAAATTCTGATTGCCTGGCCCTGGCATTCCGACCAGATGGCAAAGAAGTTGCCGTTTCGACTTTGGATGGCCAGATAACGTTCTTCGATATCCAAGATAGCAAGCAAACAAACGTCATCGATGGACGCAAGGACGTTTCTGGTGGCCGCAAGCTCGACGACCGGGTTTCGGCAGCAAATAACTCTTCTGGGAAGTCATATAACAGTTTGGCCTACACCGCCGACGGACGATGTCTCCTTGCGGGTGGAAACAGCAAATATGTTGTGCTATATGACGTTCGCGAGGGAGAGGGTGTCATGGTGAAGAAGTTCCAGATCTCGGAGAACCTTTCCCTTGATGGCACGGAGGAGTTCCTTGACAGTCGCAAAATCAATGACGCAGGGATTAATGTTGACCTTATCAATGATAGGGATGGCAGTGATCTCGAAGATAGGCTGGATACAAGTTTGCCAGGTGCTAGCCGCGGTGCAGGGGACATGTCAATACGTCGGTTCCGTCAAGAAGCTCGCACGAAATGTGTCCGATTCTCTCCAACAGGACGCGCATGGGCAGCAGCTTCGACAGAGGGTCTTTTGATCTACTCTTTGGACGAGACCGTGACCTTTGATCCTTTCGATCTTTCCATTGATTTGACGCCACAAGCCGTTCTTAGCGTTCTTGGTGACCATGAATACCTTAAAGCATTCGTTATGGCCTTCCGACTGAACGAAAAGGCTTTGATCCAACGCGTTTACGAATCCATCCCGTCTGGCGATATCCGCCTAATCGCTCGTCAGCTTCCAGTGAATTACGTTCCTCTTCTACTACGCTTCGTTGGAGAACACCTCGACAAAAGCCCCCACCTTGAATTTGATCTGGTGTGGATACATACTCTTCTCATGGCCCATGGACGACTCCTTCGCGATCGGTCTGGAGAATTCGCTAGTGTGTTCAGAGTTCTTCAAAAGGGTTTGGGTGACTTTGAGCAATCAATATCAAAACTGTGAGTTTTCATTTCTTGCTTCGAGTTCTTGTTGGCTTCCATAGGCAGAGTCGCAATGCCTTGGTTCATTTCTTTTCATGCTGATGCTTCCCTTTCTGCGCCTGATTTCTTTCATTTACTGATCATTGCGTCATAGCTGCGAGGAGAACACGTCCACGCTTTCATATATGATCGATCAGGTCAAGGTTCACCAGGAGAAGGACATCGAGATGATCTCGGCTCAATCATCATAGTACGACTCGCCCCTTTTCCGTCAAAAGCATTCGGTTGCACAGACTAGAAGCCTATAGGGTTTTCTTTTGCGTCTGCGTTGCCTGATGCACTCGGCTTCTTTGCCTCCTTTACACGCCCTATACTGTATACATCTATCGTTTTCCTTTGGAAGGCTTCAACACCCTCATTACCCTGCCCATCTATCAATCAAAGGAAATTTTACTCGTGCGCTGTTGAAAACCCCTGAAAACTGTTGATTTTCGATATTGATTGTACAGATAATATTACACTAATAATACAACATCAAGAAAAATAGAGAGATGTTTGGCTTTTGTGTTTTATTCATGACGGTTTTTTCAGGTTGGGATGGAAAGATAGAAGGCCTCATGTAAAGTGTGCTGCACCCCAAACTACTTCGGTACGACGTATTGCGAAGCTCGACTGGCTTCGAGTTCTTTCGCTAACACACCATGTTAAGATGTGTTCACTTCTTACAAGGAATAGAACTCACCCCTTGCCCTACCTGCTTTGCTAGTCCCCTCAGCTTTGTACCCCACCCAATAGACAAAGCCTGTTAAGCCAGCCAGAGCTCCAGCGCCCCACAGCTAGTTGAATGAGGATAAGGAGAGAATAATGGTCAATCCAAGTCAATCAATGGAGCGATAAATGGCGTACCATGGAGCTATCTTTTGGCCCTCCACTCTCGTTCATCAACCGATTCCCAGCCATGCCAACGTTTCGAAGGATACGCGAGGCGAACATGATGTCGATGTCGGTTCAATTAAGCAAATGTCAGAATGGATACTGTGGTGCGTGGGCTGTGATGGACGGAAAACGTGAAGAATGCGTGTTTGCGATCCAGAGAACTCAGACCGATAGCTTATAAGTGGACGAAGAGTGGAACACCTGACGTCAATCATGGGATTTTGAATAGCTTGTTTGCTCCACTTTTCAATTGATTCTAGAAACAGAAGTGTATTTTTGTTTCTGGGTGAGCTTGTTCCGTGCGGAAGCAGCTTGTAGGCCCCAGGCCTAGGGTGCAAATGCAATGCAATTTAGAGTTTTTAGGGGGAGGGTCCAATCGCGACTCGAGTCACGTGAGAAAATCCGGACATCATGTGACGAGCTAGGCGCGCTTTCAGAAAGGCTGCTCAAAAAGGCGAACTTGAGACAAACTTTGAAGTGAGCCGAACCGAATGTCCTTGAACCATGCCAAACCAAGAGGTGACTGCTTTTCCAGATCGTTGGTTTCCTGGCACAAAATGTTCAATACATTTCAAGGGAACTTTTCACAACTGGCTGAGCGCTCTAGCCTCTCTCCCTGATTTTAATTGCCGTTCACTTGGCAACTTGCGCTCAGATGACCGAAAAAAATAAGACCATTACACAACCATTACGGTCAATTACCGCATCGTTCGGGGTGAAGGAAATGTGGAAGAGTAGTCCAAGGACCCCAGGGTAAGATGGTGGTATCCAGAGACCATTTAAGTAAATGCCAAAATAAGATGCAAATGAATTCATGTTCATAGGTTGTTCATAGGTTCTAATTTCCGCTCAATCGTCAATATGGAGTGGTCGTTCAGCAGTTGGCAGGCGTATTGATGTCAGAGTCATGGTTGGAATCAATCAATTGCCCGTGGATAAGAGAGAATATACCTTGGTTCCCGTGGCATTTTTGCGGGTCATTCTTTGCAATTAGTAGTCTCGGTCAACGCCTCCCATCAGTTGTCTGCCTGTTCCGTCGATGGTCTCTATTAAAGTGTGAAAAATAGATGTCCTAGGTGTTACCATCAGGCCAAACGTGCAACCGCAGGGAAGTTTTCACAATTCGATAGATAGTTTCCATTGTACTTCGTATCGGCTTCTCACAGTGGATGGCAAAAGTCATCGCCGTTTCTATAGTTCTTTATGAGTTCATGTGCCTCCCATGTCATCTCTTTGTGAAATCTGCAATGACCTCATTTAATGACAATCAGCTTCGCTGCTGATTATATTTTCTTATCATTGACGGATCGCCTTCAATACAAGAATGGATTAGACACACAATGCCTGATGCTCATGATCGAGGGGAGTTGGTTTTCCAGTGTTGCAGTTTCGGAATGTATTATGCATTGACGCGGACGGACTCCGACGGAGATGGATCACATACACCCTTTCCCCACCAAATAACGTTGCCAGTGGTGAAGAACTCAAAGAGTCCGAGTCTGTATCATCAACTTGGAGATCAGAAAGAGGCTCAGAGAAAATGAGGCGGTAACATCATCGTTTAAAGCCCTTTATCATCGACACAATTTTACTACTAGGGTGCAATCTACTGGAGATCAAGGATAGAGCTGGTTATCAGAGGTTGGTATGACATCCATCGGCGCAGTGTGGGTTCTCAATACTTAGAGAATCTAAAAGTTTGTTACATATATTTAACTTTGAACCCTCCGAGTCGTTAACTGAACCGGTTTGACTTCTCCCAACAGCTGGACTCAGAGCGACTGTGTCAGCACATCAAGGTTCCGGTTCAATACAATACAAGGGTGTAGCCTTACATTCGGACTTGGATTAACCTTAACTCAGCGACAAATCATCGGAACAAAAGTGTCTAGCCACGAGTCCGAGGACTTGATGGAATATGATATTCAAAAATAGTGGATCTCTATCACGGCCAAAAGGGCTATCTACGAGCGTAAGATGTCAGAGCGCACAACAAAATCCAGCGTATTGGGTACCGCTGGTAAACTCGACGTTACCCAGTGTTTCCTGTTTGTCGACCGTACGAGGGCGCTGGCGCCATGATGCAATGCATGCATGATCAAAATGGAATTGTGGGCCCAAAATGGGGGACCCATCGACCGTGACAAAGCCAAACAAAGCGCATTTTGCCGCGGGGGGCTCAGGCCACCAATGTTACGCCGGGGCACGGCAGAGATTTCAAATTAATTCGAAATATTTTGCTTGCCACTGCTCTGGACACCCATACATGCCATGCCCATGAGTCATGACTCACTACTTAGTACTTATGCCGCGGTTTGTTCGGAATATCCTTATGAACCGGGGCTCTGGATACTGGTAGTACTCACCGAGTCACAGAAACGAGTTGACGAAAGGGTGCTTGGCCCCCGTAGCTTTTCAATTCTCCGAGTCAGACGATGCAAAGAGTAAAGTTCGTGTACCTTAAATATGGAGGCTATGCATAACTTGAAACTTCAACATGTTTTTTTTCTTGCCAATTCAATGAACGATGTCAGACGATGTCCCCGGCTTGAGATATGCCAACAAGGGGGTCTTGCGGTAGTCCTTGCCGTCGTGGCCGCGAATCCAGACCAGGTCTTAGGGGACATCATGTTCATTGCCATCAAGGCCCCGACTGTTGCGGCTGGCTTGTCAGCGTAAAAGCCATATGGTACCATACGCAGTATCTTGGGGCAAGACTGAGCAAGGTCACCTTTCAGCTTCAGCTTCAACCTTTCCGACATTACACGGGGAGGACTTCTTCAAACTCTCTTTCTTGTCATCACAAGTGTCCAAGTTTTTTTCATGTGTGTGTAGACCCTTGTTGACCACGAAATCGGCAGTTAGATTATCCCTGCTTACCGTTGAAACCAGATAAATATCAAAAACGCGCCCTTAGATGCCGGAGGCGAGGTTGTTGCACCGTTCGGCTCAGGCTTTATCTCTGAAGTACCAGTCCTCACCAGGGTCAGAGTCCAAGAGGCGTCGTTGGGCCATTGCACTACTACTCGGCTTGATCATGTTCTACCCCATCAAAAGGGTGTCTCGACGCCCATCTAGACATATTTTTGCACATGTATATATAATTAAATCGGAGACTTTAAATTATCTTGACAGATCTTGACTGATGAAGGTCGCCCAGATGGGCTTGGTTTTGTACATTTCGATCGCGACCAGGCGCTTAAGACTTGGCGTCGACAAGCGATTAGTATGCACATGCTGAAGAAAGTCTAGAGACGAAGAGACTTACCTGCAGTGTGTCTTCCTCCATCTAGAAGCTCAGCGTTGAGCGACGAGAGACACTTCGTACCGCTGATCACAGCGAAAAACCCGAATAACGGCGCTCTGAAAAAGTTACTCTGAACCTATTCAAGGCTTTTGTGTGGGTCTGGAACCCTGTATCATTCTTCGGAGGAGAACCAAAATGATTGATCTTGCCACTTGTTCCTGAAAAAGAAGAAAAATGAAGTACATAGAACTCATTGGCGCGGTTAGTAACTGGGGTTTGAGGCTTATTGAGAGATATCTTCACAGGGTTCTGCTTGGCTATGTTTTTGACGCCTTTGGCGAACGGTTCGAAACGGATGCTTCAAGATAAGGCGAACCGTTCGAATGTGATGCGTGTATGACATCTGTAAAGGTTAAACACACCAATCTCGAGTCATCTTGACCAACTTTCTTTCGGATTGATTGCGCTCCCGCTTGAGAAGTTGTCTTCCATACTGAAAGGTCTGCGTACTTAGTAACGGATGTCCGTTGGACCCTCATGGAAGAGGCGAGAGCAAACCATGGAGACAGGTACGCGGTCTGGACGTCGGTAGCACCAAATGAACGTGAATGGATGTATTTAAAGAGCACAAAAAAGAAGTACGACCAGAGCTCGCTAATTGCCGCCTGTTACCGAGATTAATTAGTTCGACACTTCAATGGCTCGGTGTTCGGCGTTCCAGTGTACACGCCCTGCAGGTCGTGAACGAGCGAAGAAGATAGTACCAGAAAGAGGTGGGTCGAGTTGTCGTGGCGCGTAGAGCCCAAACTGTGCGTCTAATATTAGAAGATTAGATGCCTTTTTTTCGGAGGGGCTCAAAGATCGGTGAACTCAAATGAGCGTGGGTGGACGGAATGAGGAGGTGGAGACTTCTGCAGACACGTTTCCGAATACATATGTAGTTGGTGACCGCTGACAAGCAACGGGATGTGATCTTTCCACTGTCAGCCGATAATAGTTTTCTTGAGAATGTTCGGAGTGACTGCCGCGGATCGCCCGAAGAAAACTTCGAAAAAAAAAACGGTCGGACGAGCTAAGAGACTGCCTTGTGTTCGAGTATTTTGCTCAAATGCGGGCAGAGAGCGACAGCGAGGGAATGTTTGTGTGATTAGATTTGTGCCGTGACTCTTCACCGGGTGTGCAAGGCAACTGGAATAGAGGAAAGGGTGGACCAGTTGCAGGTTTTCACGCAATTTAGGTTCTCAGTGAATAAAGAGGCTGTTCGGTACGCGTTTTGTCGAGCACATGAAGCCCTAACGTGATCCACTGAGCAAACAATCAAGTTGATTATCAATGAGGGTGCAAATCGATTGGCCACGAGAATTTTGAGACGAACATTTCACACAATCAACATCTCTTCGGTGGCTTCGAATGTGTCCACCTGAGGGTACGGAAGAGAGAGAGAAAAGGCCGGAGGAGAGTCTCGCGGCAACCGTTGACCTTTAACGTCGAACGCCGTGAACATGAACACGAGTCGTTGAGTTTACTTGAAGCCCATCCCTGACAGTCGAACGGACGAAAGCTAACCCCGTCCATAGAGAAGGTATATCGCGCATATATCTGGAACCTGAGGTGATCACAGAGCAAGCTAGAATGACGAAGAAGCCACGTTGTGTTTCCTGGAGTGAAGGGAGGGAGTTAATTTTCAAAACGTGGTATGAAGATAGTTGGTTTTTTGGAGAATATCTGGCTGGAAGTTGACCTGGGTGTGCTTTTGGGGCGAGAAAAGAGAATGGTAGATGATGGTCAGAGAAATGGGCTGAACCAGATCATCCCGATATGGAAGGTGCTCTCCGAACCCAGACGAGCTGGCATGATCGGCAAGGGCGGTTCACAAGATCTCGTCGATCGGCTTATGAACAAAACGTATAAAATGGACTCTGCTCTCGGTAAATATTCCCTATCTTCTCTGCAACTTCCTCTTTTCCTCTTTCTCCCAACTACTTTTTCAAAACGGCTACCTACAATCCAGAACACGTTCTCCCTCCCCAGAAAATGCCTGGCGCTGTCGTTGGGAATGCCACAAGGATCTGGGAGCTGAATGTACATTGGACACTGAATAGCCAGTGTGGCGTATGGGATCCCAGAAGTCGAGGTGTTGATATTTGGGAATGCGTTCGAGATCGTGAGTTCTCTTTATTTCTGAGCCGTCGCGTGTCTTCAACCATGTTCATCTCTTTTCTGCGCACCGTCTAGACCATTCAACACCTGGGACTCAGGTGAGAGTTCAACCCATTCGAGTTTATTCACGCGCTTATAACCAACCCTACCACAGCCTCCAAACGTCCTCTATTGGAGATATCTCGCTCGTAGATAACCGGGGTATATTGCGCTGGATACCTCCATCGTCGGATGATGCCTACCATATACCCTAGGTCCATCTAATCGGACTGCCGCATGCCATACCCACTTCCAAGCCAACAACAACGCCCTCTACCCACTCCATTTACCGTCTGGCGCGCATTTCTATTATGACAACACCCCCGGTCGTGCTTCTCTGCCCACTCTTGCATCCCCCATCCTTCGGCCCCACCTGCATTATCCTGTCAATTGTTCAACACAAGTTATGTGTGCTTGCCCTAGAGATTTCCACCCACCACCCTGCAAAAGCAAGCATTCGAACCTCTGTCATTCGCTGACCTGGATTGTTGGCGAAACGTAGATCTATCTCAGAACTTTCGTCGTATCGAAAATCAAAAACGCTCAAGGGTCACACGAGCGCCGCCACGTTTTTGGGGACGATCCGAGTCGGATTTCGACAACCCTCTTACTCAACTCACTTTTTCTAGTAATAGTATAAACCATTTCCATCTTGTCGAAGCACAGTTTTCTTCTTCCGCAATTCCTTTGTAGTAGCCATTTGGGAGGGTCTCTTTTTGCCGTCATCGTTTTCTATTTATGTACAGTATCTAGGGGTTTTCAGGTCAAAAACATGCTATTGAATTCTAATGTAAAGTCTTTTTGCAATTCATTTGAACATTTCATGTCCACGACGTTTTGCAACGCTTTCATCGCATCCGCCGTTAGTCCATGTGCCTCCGGGATTTCAACAATCGAAGTGACGTCACTTTGAGCGTCATTCACATCAGGTAAGTACTTATGACGAGCTGAGCTGGCTCATTTTGTACCTTTTATATTGCTACCAAGGTTCGAACGGTCCCTTGTCCTGCCATCCTGCCATTGCCATATCGCCTGAAATCGCGTCTACCCTTGGCACAAACGTTCAACAAAAATAATCCTACTTTTATGGAGTCCTAGGCTCAGGGCTGTGGCCCCTAGAGCTCAGAGGCTGATAGATTCGTCAGCCCTGATGCACACATACTGGTTTTCTTAATCCTTATAAATGTCAGATATATGTAGGGTATCAAAACTCTTGACCATTTTATTTTTTGCACAAGTGCGCTTCTGTTTGTTACCAAATGACCAGTTTCGGCCTACTGAAGGAGATTTGGAGCCAATGATGCTTGCCTGACGGCGCACAACCCCACTTGACTCCTCAAAGTTGTCATTTTCGTTGCAAGTTTCCCAAAAGCGGATAAAGTATTTCTGTCCGAACACTGGCGTACTCATGATCAGAAAAATGAAAAATTGTCGAGGGTTTTGCAGTTAGGTGTCAATCGATGTGTTTTGTGGTCAAGCTGACTGTCGTGATCGCGAACGTAGAAACTGTTGCGAAACTGTATGAATTCTGAATAAAGTCATATGTATTTGAGTCCCAGAAATTTCTGCTCTTTGGCGTTATCTGTGGATTGGACGTCGGATCAGTCAAAAGTCACTTATGATTTGCACCCCAGTTTCAGTGAACCCACGAACGCAACAAATCTACTGCTACCACCATCATTGATGATCATAGGCTAGTAAGAATAAAAAGTATTATAGGATGGTTATTAGAGGAAGATCCCCCATGCGACTGATGTTTTCTTTTCATCTTGTTACGACCTCAGTGAGTGTTCAATGAGCGCTGTTGCTTCAAAACGGCGTATCACCCTGGTCTGATCCTTCTGAGAAAATCTTGTGATTGAAAAGGAACGCATCTGGTAGTGGTCGCACCATGATAGAACTTGGGGTGACCATCATGTATCATGGTTGGCGGCCCTAAGTTCAAGTTGGGTGACATATTCAGAACCGTAGTCGACTGCGAGGAAGCTCTTTGAGTACAATCAATGAAATGTTGTTTAAACTGCGGCCTTTTTTTGAGGGGAGTTGCCATGAATGCCCATTAGGAGGAAAGGAACCTGAGTTGTGGAATGGCTACTATTGTGAGAGTAGGAGTGGCATGGCATGGGACCGCACCATACATGGGACATCGATTCGATGGTGTCACCGGGATGCCCCATGATGTGTAGGGATATCTACCTTGACGCGCGATTCATCGCTGAGGATTACGGCTTACAAGAACGATGGGGCACTTGGAGCCTGAGCCTGTGAACATAGTAGTCGCTTCACCCGAGGAGAATCTTCTTTATTCATCTTCCCTGCAGCACTGAGTGAGTTATGGGGTGTAGACAGTGCTAGCCATATTCCCGGCGCTTGTCCTCTCCGAGACACGAATGATTTCTTACAGATAATTACCTCATGTGTGAGTAACGAAGAGGTGTTTGACGACCTGAAACCCACGTAATGCGCTGCCATGATCGTCTTTTTGAGTTAAAATGCCATCTGGCACTCCGAGTCGATGAAACCCTAATTTCATCGCCAGCGGCACTGACCCAGATCTTTATAGCAATTACCCTCAGCGTCCAAGTTGGGAATCTAAAGTGAGTAATTCGAGTGCTTGCATATGAAAGGAAGGTCGACCTCACTGTCAATGCCGCTCATTTTGAGGTCTAGAATTCCTCCGTTGGTTCAAAGGTCGTGAGATGCAGGTGTTTACCTCTAGTTCAAATACTCGCCGCTCAGGTTTGTTTCGCCTCTGAACCAGTGATTTGACTTTTCCTCGTTCCGAGGTACAAGTTGGGTACAAGGGAACAAACGCACATTTGCTCGTGGTCTTAACCTTCCACTACTTCCTTCCTCGGGGTAATATTGTCGTACAATGCTTCTCTCTTTTGAACTTCACGCAGTCATCTTCACAAGTTCACGAGAGAGGAAGCAAGGACGACCGATATCAATAAGCGCCGGTCAGGGCGCTAATAGAGCCAAAGTTCGCGTCGGCACGAAGTATCTGCAGTAAGTGCAAAATACTGGAGTTAAATGTAATCAGAACAGTACTAACACTTCAAAAAATGGAGAGGCAACGCCTGGAATGACTTTGTGAAAGGCCAAAGTGTCATGTTAGGATCCGCCATATCTGCTATCACCGGACTTGCAGGACTCACATGCACACCAATTAGGTTTTCTTCTCTCGATTCCGAGGGTGAGAGAACCGTCGGCATACCGTACAATCGAAGTGAAATGCCTACTTTCAGGGTATTTTCGGCTTCTTCGTCCGTATCGATTGAGAAATCCAATAGCGAAATTGCATTTAGCCCCCAGAAGCTGGAGGCACCGTCCACGCTGGAGTTTGTCAGATTAGATTTGGGCACGATCAGGCACATTTTTTTAGCATGGATGGACTACGCACTGCATGAGGCCAACCAGCTATTCGATTTTCTTTGAAACATGTACCTACGGGAAGAAACGCCCTCAATTTCGTTTTCGCGATTGAATATTGTCATCGTGCATAATTTTGTATTTTGATTTGATCAGGCGCCCGCAGAGTGAGGATAACTGTAACGAATGGTTCGTTTCAAAACTTTAGAGCTAAAAGTGGAGCAGACGCAGACTTAGGCTACTCTGCGCAAAGCTCAGTTAGATGGATTATGAGTAGTATTCCGGCGGGAAACGTCAGTTGTACTTATGGGGTTTGCGCCTTCAAAAACTCAAAAAGGTGAGGGTTGTGACCCGTGGTCCGTTGAAATCGTGGTGGTAAATGTAGTTGGTATAGTTATAGAGAAGTGCAGGGCGAGGACGTGAGCTGACGTGAGCAGATGGAATCTTGGACGCGCCAACGCATAGTGATTGATATGGCTCGGTTCATATCGAACTGGTCCATTACTGAAGTTTGCCCAACGTGGCAGACTTTGAACGTTTGAACATCCATACTTAGGCTTGCTATCGAACGCGCCTTGTAGTAAGTTACCAGTAACCAGCTCAGCTACGGTGATATGGGAACGTTGACGACTCACTTACCCATTAGAAGCAGAACGGAGAAAATTCCACGATAATTTGGAGGGATTCGCCAACCTAGCGGCTTGTTGAGAGGTGGCTTCTTCGGCTTCTTCGATGAAGGAGATGAAGTTCTCCGAGAATTAAGGAGACAAGGACAAGGCAAACGAGGGCGCAAGTTTACAGTGGGGGTAACGGTTCACAGATAGAACCGTTCATGTCCGCCATAGGAAGCCGTTGATTGTGAGGGTCGTCCAATGGATGAAACTCAAGGAGCTACCCCAGATCTCACAGAACGGTCAAGGAGAAATGGGGTTAGAGCCCTCGATACCACTGGCATCGTTCAGTCCGTGTCACATGAATGTCGGAAGTCAACCTAGTCAAGTTGGGCCAGTTCCTGGAAAGCCGCCTCCTTTTTATGTCGAGAAGGTTGAGCTTCTTCAAATTTGAGAACCAGTTATAGTGAAGTAATACCCGGAAATCTGAAGCCAGACTTACAGAAGTGAGCTCGTTGCGCTGAAATCATGTTTCCAAAATCGACTTGATGAGTCGAACGGTTCACTGACATTGCGTAGTAAGAACAATGTTGAAAACAAAGCGAAGGACTCGGTGAGGATCGGTCAATGTTGACTCGTGGGACGACGGCAACGGACGGCAACGGATGTGGTCTGTACTTATTTGGAGAAACCTACCTAATCGGGCGAAAGAATATTTTGAATCTCGGTCCGTCTCTTCTTCTTCAACTTCAACTTCAACTAGCTGACTCTGAAGTTCTGAACTGCCCTACCCTCACGCTTTATTACATATTCTCTGAAGACGACATGGCGGAACTGAAGTTGACGACGTCCAAGCGAATCGTAGGCTGGTTCAATATATTCACAAGTCCTGAGACTCAACCCCCCGAAATTAGGCCCTTGGGTTCACTGGAGTGCTGTTCGTCGCTGGCGTAACTTTATACGTAACCAAGAAGGGCATAAACGATCGCAGAAAAGCTGAACTTGAACAATATCGAGCCGGTGGTATGAGTCCTGTCAATCATTTCCCTTCTTTCCACATTCTTACCAGGGTGACCGCAGAGTTTTTCTTTTCATGGCTGAACCTTGGGCTTGAGCTAACGCGTCGCTTCCAAGCTCGTTTTCCACAACCCGTCCCTCCAGGATCACCCCAGAAATAAATCTGATATCTGAATTGAGGATGTAAGTCCTTTTTGAAATGATCTGGACCATTCTCCGTTTCGGAGGTTTCACCTGGCAATGTACTCATGGCCAATTATAGCAGCTATCGTCCTCGATCGCTGAGGATTCACTGGCGGGCCATATGTAATCGACAGTCCTGATCTGAATCACCAGGAATATAAAGGTCGACGCTGTCGCCTGTCAGACTCAAAACTGTTTTGCTCTTTACACCACAATCAACCACATCATAGTCAAAATCACATAAATCATTACTCTCATTACAACATTAAAATGGCGAGCGCATCTCCTAGAATGCCTGTCGCCCCTCCTTCGGGATTTGGCCGCGTACGTTCATGTTTTCTTACTTGGCGGCCGACTGTGTATGCTAAAGTTTTACTCCTATTAGACATTTCTCGTCGGAGGGTCCATCGTTCTAGCAGGCCTTTCTGGATTCTACATGAACATGCTCCACAACAAGAAGAGGCAGGAGGCCACGGGCACAAACCCACTTTGTGAGCGATGGCACGATGATATCGTTTCTGACACTTCGGTCTAATATATTCATCCAGTCGAACAGGTCGTGGGTCACGTCAGCCGAACACCCGCCCACGGCGAAACCCTCCCACCCATCCGTGCCCAATACAGCGACGTACCCCCTGCCCTTCCTGCTAAAGACCATTACAGTGGCCACACCACCTTCGCCAATTACAAGAATTCCCCTGGTTTCGCAGAAGAAGGGGAATCTATTCGTCGCATGGTGCCTCCTCCCCAGAGAGCCAAACTTGACGGTTCTGGACAGGCTTATACGAAATCTCCAAACTACGTTCACAATTACGGGAAGACCCAGAGACCGTCCTCCCCCAAGGCGAACGAACCTACCGTCAATGTTTAAGCCACCCATTCCACCACGATATTCTTGTAAGTATATGCTGTTACATTTCTTTGACAAAACTGTATTTTTTAATCCCCCTATGAGTACGATGTACAACCTATGATCCTATGCTTTATATATGCCCATTATGCGTTTTAGATTGATCTTAAGGGGAAACCATGGCTAAAAGAAGCGTCCAGAGGTTATCGGAAAATCATTCGTTGATGAGTCTGACGTTCGAGCACAATTTGTATGCATCTCAATGAAAGATAGGCAGCCTGCGTCAAGAAAACGATGAAATCCAATGACGCTCGATGGATCCATAGCGGGAATTCTTTCCCTTTTCGTAGATGTCCAAGACTTTTCCGATATAGAGGCGCGAATCTGGGTCAATATTTTAGGCGATCACTCGTCTCAGAACCCTTCCACCAGTACTATGTACAACGTTTCCCCCTCACTCGCCGCCCTGCAGCACCATTTCACTCCATTGGGACAGACGCCTGCAGAGGCCCTTTTAGTGGACGATTGCACGAGCCTGATCACAATTACACCCACCTTTCTGGCACACCGAAACTCCAACGAATTCCATTTGCATGGATGCAGACTGAGGCAATTAGCCTTTTTGCCTGTCAATGTATTTGTCGATTCATTGAGGGATAGCGTGGCAAACGCTAACAAAACATCAGAACACGAACTGTTCTCGAACATCGAAGGCCAAGCCTGAAGGGGACGATGGAAACGCCTCCCCCACGTGGAAACGCATGGATTATCGTCGGAAACAGTCAAACACTGCTGAACGCCAGCATGACCTGCTAGGGTTGTGCTAGGAAGACATGTATATGTATTCAAAGGTATTCTTTTCTCATGTCTCCTTCATGAAAAAAAGGTTCACCCGAACAATCTCGCAAGGTCGACCATGTCTGATATTCATCCAACATTTGGGAGGGCATTTCTTTACTCGACATATCTACAACATTTCTGACGATATCGCGATTCGAACCGTACATGATCCCAATCTGATCACTCGGCGGGTTTTCGTCGTGCATAAATACGGGACTGTTAGTGGGACTGAATCCGAGTTGCTATCCCCACACCTGTGTCAAGGATGTTGCTTCGTACTATCCCTTATCTTCTTGGGGCTTTGGCCACTGTCGCGCAAGCTGCGCCTGAGGTTAAACTCGGGAAGACGACGCTCACTGGAAGAGATATCACAGGGTTGGGCTTAGAATTCTTCGGAGGTACTGGCCTTCTCTATCCTCACTATGAATCTGACGTATTGCCCGGGCCCTCACAAAGGAATTCCATTCGCCGAACCGCCTTTGGGTCAACTCCGTCTCAAACCACCTGTTTTGAAAACCAGATTGAGTGTCAAAACATTCGATGCCAGTGCTTTTGGAAAGGGATGCCTTCAATCTGTATGGTTTCTCGTACTGCTTGAGCGAAGAGTCGTTGATGAACTTGACCCTAAAGCCCCAAAATACCACTCTGTTTTCAGAAGATTGTTTGACAATCAACGTCCTCCGACCGGCAGGGTTAAAACCTGGCACAAAGCTTCCAGTCGTAAGCAGCATTTCAACTTGTCATGTTTATTGTCGACTTTCCAACATAGAGTGAATTCACAGTTATTTTGGACGTAAGGAGTTTGTTCAAGATCTTCCCTCTCTTTCCCTGACGGTTCCTATATCTATTTAGCTACGGCGGAGCATTCCAGGGAGGCGAATCGGCAGGATACGATGGAAGTGCCATTGTTGCACAGAGTGTCGCGAGGGTATGTCGCAGCGTTATTTTTCGAAACCACATCCATGATGTTGTACTTCAAAGGGCACTCCTGTGATCTACGTCAATTACAATTACCGTCTCGGACCTCTTGGGTTCCCGCAAGGACAAGAAGGTTCATTTTATTCATTTATAATCTCTTCATCATCTTATAGACCCATTTATCACCCAGCTGACGACCGTGGTGCGTTGAACCTTGCTCTCAAAGACGAACTGGCCGCGCTGGAATGGGTAAACGCCAATATTGGGTTATTCGGAGGAGATAAATCCAAGGCAAGCAAAAAAATGTTTTTGGGAGTGCTGGTGGATTGACTAAATGAATTTGCACAGGTCACCGCGTTTGGTGAAAGCGCTGGAGCTATGATGACATCTCTGCTTTTCTTGAACTCTCCATTGCCCTTATTGGCTAGGGCAGCTGTGAGTATCTTATCAACAATCCATCCTTGAGCGTTCGACAAAATTTCGTTCTTTTTTTTTATAGATCCTTGAATCAGGCTCGGCACAATCACCACAGGAGTTCAAGGCTTCTCGTCGAGAAGTCGCCTGGCAGACCTTCGTAGCGGGCGTCCCTTCATGTGCCTCCCTCGCTTTAACCAACCACACATTCGACTGTTTGAGAGCCGCCAATTCTTCAGATATTTTCACTGGTCTCATTTACGCAGGTGCTCATGCCCCAGAGCAGTTCCCTTGGAATCCTACCCTTGACGGGCCATTTGGGCTCTTCCCCGATATCGCTTCTCGTCTATTGAACGTGGGCCACTTTGCCAGGATCCCGTTCATTGCTGGGACGAACTTGGATGAAGGCTAGTCCCTTTTTTGTATTGGCAGGTCGACTATTTTATTCTGAAAATCTTATGCAGGCACTGTATTTGCGAACTTTGGGGCACAGACTACGCAAGATGTCAGAGACCACCTCGTCGAAATATATTCCCCACCTCTCGTGAGCCAAGCAGAGTTCGATGCGACGCTTGATCAACTGTTGGAGCTCTACCCGGCTGACCCATCAGTTGGATCTCCCTACTACACCGGAAACGAGACATTCGGATTTGGTGCCCAGTTCAAGCGGTCGGCGTCGATTTGTAAGTAGAGGTCCATGTTCGACTTTATCAGTTCCCATTGTTCTGATTTTCCCCCTCTCAAATCATGTTGTCAACAACCCACAGCTGGCGACTTATTGTTTGATGCCCAACGCCGAACATGGTCACAAACCGCCAGTCGCGCAGGTGTCAAGACCTATGGTTATCTCTTCAATCAACCTCAGACCGGTGGATTCCCTGCTTTCGGAGGTAGGCGTTCCTCACGATTTCTTCGTCTAAGCCCCTAGACCTCTAACGACATCCACATACTGATCATTGACATACAGTTAATCATGGTGCCGAGGTTGGCTATGTATACGGAATCCCCGGAGACTCTCTCAGCACGAAAATGATCGACTATTGGGTCTCCTTCGCCAGCTCCCTTGACCCCAACGACGGAAAGGGCTCCGCTCGTCAGTAACCAGCATACGCTTGCTTTCCCCCATCTTTTTAAACCATTTTTTTTTTCTTTGAATCTGCAGGTCCAATTTGGGCGCCATACACCCCACGAAACGAAGCAATTCTTCAACTGAACAGCGCGAACTTGACGATGATCCCAGATACCTACCGCCAAGAACAGCTGGCGTTCATCAAATCTCATGCCGTTGTGTTCCATGAATAAATTTCACAAACTGGGTTGGGCGTATCGCGGGGCACGTTTCTTGTGGTATCGTCGTCATATACATACCTAGCGACACTCTGTTTAGGTCCTTAACTTGAATAAATCCATTATTTTGCTCGCCTGGGGAATCTTGTAAAAGTTTGTGATTTGAAAGACTGTATTTCGAACGATCCTATGAATACAATGTACAATGTGCGATAATATGGTTGCTGTAGTATTATTCTTTGAGAGTTTCGCGTGATATATCGTTGCACTGAAGTTGAGACTTGTTTACACTGTAGTTATGTGAGGTGCTAATGAGGGTGAAGGCTGGTCAGCCTCGACATCTAGATGGCGTGTAAATCGAGCCTTAGGAATCGTAGCATTAGAATTGTCTAAGACTCTGTAAGCTATAAGTTAGGACGCACCTCGTCTGGGGTAGGTGGGAGTTGCTTGTCAAGAGTCTCTGTGACAACGACGGTTGGTCTCGCTAAATAAGAACGATAATCAGTGAACCTATGACTTGAGACTATCAAAAGGTCGTCCTTACTGAAATTATACAATTTGATGTTGGCAGAAAAGGACAGTGTTTTGCGTCTAGGGACGCTGGGTACATTGTATGGTGAACTTCCTCTCTTGCTGACGATGAGATTAACAAAAACGGTGATGACGTATACTCGGCCCATCGTGTTGACCAGGATGTAGAATACTTTTTGAGGCAGATATCAGTAGGAATACTTAGTAAATGCACATCAAATGACTTACTGTCAGCTCTGGTCCAGAACAGAACGAGCAACACAAGACTCATGACACCTCCCAGGCCACCCGATGAGATTGCATTCACGATCGTATCTCGCCAAGACCTACAGTAAAACGCATTTAGAAGAATACCATGATTGTATAAAAGCGTAAAATAACCTTTGCCTCGAGATTTGCAACGGTGTGACCATATGAATTTGGATTATGAGAGCGATCGGAATGAAAATATCAACTGTTGATGCCAGTGATGCCAATATCCTGCAGATCGAGTGAGTAGAAGAAAAATATGTAAGGTTTACAGGGGTAAAAGATTTACGATGCGGCTTTGTTCCCGTATCTCCTAGCATTTGGATCAGCCGTCGGAAAAGCTACCACGTATACCCCGGAATACAGTTCGAAAATTGCCTTAAACAAAAAAAAAATTGAGCAGGCTGTTGTCAAGATAAAATAAAGACGACCGACATGTGCGAAGACCATGGCGAAAAGAAGTGCAAGGATGATAAGGGATTGAAAGCTACAAAAATATTTAAAGTTATGAAGTTGTTTTGACTAGTAAAAAAAATTGACCGCTCACAGTCTCCGACAACGATTCATCAGGAATAGTTGCTCAACGACGCCGACGGCTGTTAACATAAATGTTGACAATGAGACTGTCCATTGCGCTTCGCCAATGGAATAGGCTGCATGATATCAGATTATGACCTTGAAGGCATTTTCACATTTCCCTCACTTTCGAATGATTTGATTAATAACTGCAGAGGTAAAAATAAGTTAGCCCTTTGAACACCTTAGCTTTAGGGGGAAAAAATTACCATCCATGATGATGCAAGGACTGTTATTGTACAGATGGTGTCCAAGAAAATGATAGAAAATAGTAGGAGTTGTAGTACATGCTCTGTCTTGAAGTGAGAGAAATAATAGGCAGCGAGCGTAATTTCGACTGTGAAAAGCAAGATATTGAGCCAGGATATGGAAAGATAACCACTGCAAATGCGTGAGTGCATAGTCATAAGATGGTGTTTGAGTTCATACCTCGCGAAATCAGGAGTGGGCAACGGCATCCTAGGGCGATTATGATTACAAAAGGAGTGAAAGAAAGTATGTAAACTTGACGGCGATAGCCAACTTTATTAGAACAAAAAGCCGAAGACGAAGAAAGAATCAGGAGCGGGAAACGTTTTGTTTGGCATTGAGAGGGTTATATCTATCCTCCCGACAGCCAATTCGGAGAATTCGGGCGGGCGGTTGGCATATGGATGATGTCCTTCGCACACTGTTGAAAAATCCAGCCACTCCACTCAAAGACAAGGACCCTGGCGCACCATTGGACGATGATTTGAATGCCGCTGCCGCTGCGGTTGGTATGGTTCGGTAACTTTCGGTGTCGAGAACACTGGAATATTCTGATAGTGAAAGCTTTCCCAGTGGTGAAAATCATTAGAAAGGAAATATTTGTGATGTCACCCTGAGAGTGCGAAGTTGTTAATTGACTAATTCGGTATCAATCCTAGGATTCATTGAGTGTGGGTTCTGTGTCCCGTTTAAAGTCTTTTGTCCGACTGGAGACTCGTCAGGTGTTATCAAGTTGTATTGGTGAAAGAAGGAGGAGGACAAAACCTTGCCAACCACGGATGAGAAAAACAGGCTCGATTTGGTCACTCCCAACAACGTGTGAGAATGAATACGAAGAGGAGCCGTTCGGAAGTTTGCCCCAGACCTTTGCCAGACCTCGGAGGGTAGAGCCTTTTGGCGTTCTTGGAAATCCGAGAGATTACAAATCGCCATGTCGACACAAGATGCCGACCGATGCTTAAATTTCTAAGTTCGAAGAGAAGATCTTCACCCAGAAGTAGAAGATGATACTGGAACGCGAGCGAGAGAGCAAGGAACTGAAGTGATTCCCTTTCACAGGTGATAGAATGAGGATCTCCGTTGCGACCGAGCCCTTATCAACACGTCGCAAACGTCCAGGCTCCAAAAGAAAAGTCGACGAGAAGAAAATTTACGCGACCTGCAGAGACAGATTAACGAATAGAATGTTATCAAAAACAGATATACTTACCTGGAAACAGTAAGGCTGGTCCTCGATGTCATCGTAGTCCATGGATTGGAACTATGTAGGTACCCTGAAATTTCCTATGGTTTGCCATCAGGGAGGATTCAGAGGAAGGAGACTTGGATTTGTTGGATGAAAGAGTTTCGAAAGCAAAAGGTGATATATGATAAGTAATAGAGGAGATTTCATTCATGACATCTATCCGTTCGTTGTTCAAAGAGAAAAGGACATGGGACGTCGAGAATCGAGCGCATCGGTCCACGTTGTTTGTTCAGGTTAGGTTTCTGTGGTCGTAGCACCTTCAGGACTTTCAACGTCACCGCGACTTCATCATAGAGCAGTGCTCCCGCAAATTACGATCCAACCCATGCCCTTTCTTTGCTGGATTTAATCACCAAAGCTGAAACGTTGACGTTCAAGTCAGGTTTGAATGGTGGGTTTGCCCCTTCTAACTTATGAAAGCCTTCTGACTTGACCTTTTCAGTTATTTTAGACACATCTTGTCAAAAGCTAAACAAAATATAACGGCCTACTGAACGAACAATTCGCTACCATGTCGAGAGGAGATTATGAACGTCTTCCCATGTACGCGTCTCCCGCATCATTGTCTCGCAAGCGCTTACATTTATCTACGCATTCTTCACAACCTTTGTCAATTCTGCACTTCACCACATCAAAAACGTATCGCAGGTCTCGTAATGGAACACCTACTCCAACTACACGCTTTCCTATACGACCAAGGACTATAATAATCTTCGCAAAAATCGCCATCCCTACAATATTCTCCCTACTTTTCCTCGGATTCTATTTATACGAACCTCACATAGAACTTGCGTTTTACGACAGGAAATGGGTCCATAAAGAGATAGACCCCATCGTTCCTCTTTCGGGATGCTTCGAACAAGGTCGCGTCAGCTCAAGCTATAATGTTTCGGAGTACGTGTATGGAGCAAAGAAAACAGAAGTCCATGTTGGCATGCCCATGCGAATGGGTTTGGACTGCTACAATTTTGCTGGGACAATCAAGTCACCACCAACATTTCCCTCAAGGCCACATATACCTGCCGACGCTCGTACACAGTTTCATACTTATTGGCGGAACGACTTGGCACCATTCGGCCCTCGCCAGGAATGGATGTTAAAATCCTTCTTTGCCACCCAGGATGTCCAGTCGTCACGGTTGATTCTGTGGTCCAATGGCGAACTTGGTCCCAATGAAATCCTACGAAGCTATTTGAAACGATTCCCTGATGCTTTCGCCCTCAAGGTCGTTGACATTCCAACCCTTGCCAAGGGCACCGAGCTGGAGGGAAGCGATTTGCTACGAAGCAAAGACGCGAAGGCATGGATTGATGGTGATCTAATAAGACTCCTCCTCCTGTGGAACTTTGGAGGGGTTTGGGTAGACATGGACTCCCTGTTGACCCGGGATGTTTCCCCCCTCCTTGAACATGAATTTGTTACCCAGTGGGATTGCTACGGTATGTTTCTCTTACGTGAATCGTTTGGAAAATTCCCTGACAATATCGAGAACAGACAAAATATATTTGCCACTCAATGGAGCGTTGATGAGATTCCGGAAACACTCACCTTACTTGTGCGAAGCCTTCCATGTCATGGCAACTTCTTCACCACCCCGCTCTGGCTCAACAGATTGGGGAGCACTCCTGTACTTCAAACTTTGGCGTCGACTCCTGGCGGCGTCAATCCCGCCCTTCAAAATACTCCCCTTCTGCTTCAGCGATGGTCGTTCATGCCGACTGGATAATAGGCTGCCAGACCCTTTCATCCCTGACAGCTCGACCGGCAAATGGACTATGGGACTGGGATTGGAAGAAGGTGGTGGACTGGACAAGGCTCTGCAGAACGTCTTTGGGGTTCATCTCCATAATCAATGGGAGAAACCTTATCCCCCGAACGGATGGGTTGAGAGACTTCTTTTGAGGAAGTACGACAAGAAGCTGAAGACAGAATTGTGATTGGGACTTTTATTGCCACTATATCTATCCCTCCCGTGTATCTTACTCCTCATCATAATGCAAGATATATGGCAAACACAAATTCAAGCTATTCAACACTATTTTGCAGGCATTCATTTTTCTGAAAACATTTATTTGGAACAGTCCATCTGGCTTGGAGAAGAAAGGAAGGTAAGTACTGAATTTCATAATCGGCTCGTTTGGTCACTGACATCGAGTCGGATCACGCAGATGGGTACCATGTCAAGCATACTAACTCTCTGGTATACATAAATCCATGGCACAGGTCGTTCCTCTGACGGCGTCGACGCCCCGAAAACCGCTGCGGAACTCACTGCGCACCAATTGCGTTCCTAAAAATAAGAGTACGCCCATCAGAATCGACACTCCCGCCAATCCTCGCAGTAAATTTTTGACGATCAGTGCCGTGTTGTTCGCAGGGTTTTTATAGACCAACAGCCTCGTAATAAACGTTCGCCGTTGGAGCAGGTACAAAAGGCCACAGAAAGAAAAAGTTATTCAATCCAATCAACCCACCATACCTCATAGCGAATGAAGCTCATCAGTGGCTTCGTAGTTCTTTCTATCGCACTTTTTGGAGGTGCTCTCGCGTCACCTCTCACCCCTCGATATGCGAATTACGTCGTCCACGAAAGGCGCAGCTTCCTCCCAGATGCTCAACCGTTAAGGCGTCTAGACGGAAATGTTCGAATTCCGCTTCGTATTGGACTCAAGCAACAGAATATCGATGCCCTGGCTGACCACCTCATAGCAGTATCTGACCCAATGTCTCCATCATACGGTGATCATTGGTCTCCGGAGAAGGTGGTCGAAGTTTTTGCTCCGTCGACACACGTTCACACCAACGTTTTCAATTGGCTTGTGGAGTCAGGCTTCGATCCAAGCCGCCTCAAAACGACTAAGAACAAGGCGTGGATCGAAGTTGACGGCGCGACTGCTTCTGAAGCTGAAGAATTGCTCAACACAGAATATCATATCTTCGAGCATGGCGATGAGGAACATGTTGGTGGGTTGCACTCCTTGAGTTCTAGTAAGGAGAGTATTGATCTAGCCATTGAACTTTCTAGCGTGTCATGAATATTCGTTGCCGATTGAGATGGCAGAATATATTGACTTCGTCACGCCGACGGTCCACTCGGGTGTAAAACTTGTCCAGTCAACTGCCAGTCGAGGTAGAAACACGAAATACCGACGCAATATTGAAATTCCTCGGAACCTCGAAGCTAGGGCAGCTATACCGCCAAATGGATCTCTTGCCGGTTGCGACACCGCCGTAGTGCCCAGCTGCTTGAAGACACTGTATAACATGACCTACACCCCAAACGCAACTGATCGCAATACATTTGGAATTGGTTTGTTCATGGGTGGTTCATAAAACTATTTGATCTCTGATTGGGATCCAGTTAGTTATTTCAGTGATACATATCTGCAATCTGACCTGGATGCCTTTTTCGCCAACTTCTCCCCATCCCTGGTTGGTGTGTCACCGAAACTCGTCTCCATCGACGGAGGTAAGTTCGTCCTGCTATTACGCTAAAAATATATACATTGTATACTTACTTATTGGTGGTGCTTTAGGCTCCATCGAGATTGATTCAAACTCTGGCATCGGAGAAGATGATTGGATTCTCGAGTATGCCATGACATTGACCCAACCGCAGCCTGTACAATTTCTTTTGGTCGGAAATGCGCAAATTGGTATGCTAAGGAGTGGTCATTGGTATTTGTCCTTCTCCTGACATCCGCCATTCTTCACAGGTCCAATGTTTAGCTTCAATGATTGGCTTGACGCTGTCGACGGGTCATACTGTACCTCCGATGGAGGCGATGACTTGACGTTTGACCCTCAGTTACCCAATCCTTTCCCTGGAGGTTTTGCTGACCACTCATGCGGGACTGCAAAACCACCGAACGTCGTTTCAAACTCCCAGAGCTTCTCAGAGCACGAATATACAGATTTCTATCGGAAACGCCAGTGCAACGAGTTTGGCAAACTAGGATTGATGGGGGTCACGATTCTGTACGCTGCCGGTAATACTGGGGTCACTGGAGCTGGTCCTGTGAGTGGATATTGTCTCGACGATAATGGTATCTATCATTCTTTTCGTTTTCTTCCTCTTCGGTGGAACTAATATTTTCTGTTTGTTAGGTTCTCAAAATCTGAATGCCACCAATTTCAACCCGAACTGGCCGGCGTCTTGTCCTTGGGTGACGGTCGTTGGCGGAACTCAGGTTAAAGCCAACGCTTCAGCAACCGATCCCCATCCCGAGGAAGTTTGGAATCAAGATATGACTATGGGCTTTTTCGAATCTGGAGGCGGTGGCTTTAGCAACCATTTTGCGAGACCCTCCTACCAAGACACTGCCGTTCAGAACTACCTCAAGTTCTTGAACAAGGCCAGCCCTGCCACCCTCAAGCATTTCAACGTCAATGGGGTATGTCCTGTTTATTCGGTTATCTGCGAGCCATGACTGATTTCACCTGCCCTGCAGCGTGCATATCCTGATCTGAGTGCCAATGCGTTCGTCGCTCTTTTGTTTATTGGAATTATTGGCTGATGTCGAGTTAATCAGAAATATGTTTGTCAATATCGAAAACGGCTCTATTTCTATAGACAGTGGAACTTCAGGCGCGACCCCAACTGTTGCCTCAATTATTACTCTTGTCAACGACGCTAGGATCTCAGCTGGCAAAAAGCCTGTCGGTAAGTCCTTGACAACATTTTTATCTTTATCAATATGTAAAGATTTAAATTTTCTGGACAGGCTTCATCAACCCAACTGTCAGTACCTTTGGTTATACATCACTAGGCTTCCCTTCATAACGCCCTGTCTTAGATCTATTCATCTGCTTTTGCAAGCGCTTTCAACGACGTAATTGATGGGACCAACACCGGATGCAAAGGCTGTAAGTTGTTTTACGAAAACGCCACAGTTTGATCATGAATCTCACGTTGCCAAATAAAATCACAGTGCAAGGAGACCGTGGAGGTGGATTCCAAGCGTAAGTCCTGGATGCTACAGGGTTGTTGAACAAACTCTGACTGTTTCAATTCACAGAACGCAAGGGTGGGATCCAGCAACAGGTGAGGGGATTTTCAAATCCTTCGCCGCCGTTGAATATTGGCACTTATCAAACTTTCAGGAGTCGGGACCCCAAACCTAGGGAAACTTATCGAAAGATGGTTGGCCCTACCATGATAATCAGATGACCACGAAGATGCCAGAAGGTGAACGACATCGGCTGAAGCAATGAAGCATTTCAAGTATCGGGGAAAGTTTTGAGTAGTCTGTCGTCTATTATTTGAAGCATAATTTTGAGTTTGGAGTGTACATTCGTATTGAATAGATGTTCTACAGAGCTGGCATGACGCGGACCACTTTTCCTTCGTTCCGTGCGTGTGTTCTGAGCTTCTCGAGCAGGGGAGAATCGGCCCAACGCTCGGGTGGTGTTCGTTTGCTCGTTGCCCAGTAATAGATGTCCCAGTCTGGCTCATCGAGCAGCTTAAGTCCGTTCTCCATTAGACATCCTCATTGAGACTATTGTTATGAATATCCAACTCACTTTGTCGTATTCCATCAACTCTGATTCGGTCATGGTACCCAGATGGTCTCTTGCAAATGTACTCAGCAGGAGATCGCTCTCCAAAGTACCACGTTTTCGGGATTGGTAAACCAGACGTGCCCTCAAAGTCTCAACAGATTCATTCGGTCTCGGAAGTGGTGCTGGAGGCGGAATGTCTGAAGGGGTGGTTGTTGAAGCCAAATGCTCCGGTGTGTGGGGTAGGGGCCATGGATCGGCAAAGAGACGAGAGGTGGACGTGATCTGCCTTCTTGGGTGCAATAATTGTCTAACAAAGGTAGACCTGGTCCTAGAGAGTCTTCCGAGCATTTGTGAATGAGGGATTGTTGGTGGGATTAAGGGAGTCTCTGGTTAAGCACCTCGACCAAAAATAATCACGGGCTGTGGATCTATTTTTCGCCAAATGTAATGAATTTCCTGCAAGAATAGACCATATATGGTAGTTTTCAAGAAATTTGTACAACAATTACGTTGCCGAACACCTTTCGGACTTGTCTACAGCGCGGTACAGTCACTCAACGTCTCTCCAGTTGGGCTCTTTCGATCTCCATTCTGTTTCTTTGCTTTGTTCAATGCTCTCAAATCCTCCTCGATAGGAGAAGACTTGACTGCTGCAATCATCTGGCACACAACATTAGCTAGATCGTAGGTCATTCTACGCCAAGTTGCATCAACCTATCCAACTAGCTTCAACGCGGAAAGTGTGAAACCTCTGGGACATTGCGCTATGATTACCATATGTCGAGCAGAGGATGGTCATGTAGTTCAAGTGCGTGCGATCCTTATATCATTATTCGAAGCTGATCAGACGTCAACAGGTCAACGCGTCAATTCGTGACATCGAAGGGTATGTCTTTAGAATCCCTTTGAACGTGTGGCTTATCGCGAAAACAGGACAGGTGGCCTTGAATTGTTCCTGCAGCAAGAAATTGGAGTAGATGCTGACTCTGCTTTGGCTTTTCTTTCGGATGGTCGACGGTTGATGACAAGTAATATCCGTGAATTGGGAAGCGCTCGCGACCAGGTAGGACACTACTTTGGAATCTCCCCCACTTGTGGACCAAACATACTCATTGGTACCTCTAAAAGCACATATTCGTATTCAATCAAGACTATATTGAGGCCAACCTGGATGATGTTCTCATGCATCTCATCGTCGAACCACAATTCCAGCCTGCGATAGATGGTTTGTTTGCATGTTCCTTTCTACTTGATTCGCATCTAACAAACCGGTTCAGATATAACAGCTACAACCCCTCCCATTCGACACACCGCACTTGCTACCTCATACGCACGAACATCCCATTTACATCATGAATATATTCAACGCACCGTACATTCACTCTCCCTGCAGCATCAAGCCTTACAAATTGCCTCTACCAATCTCGATTATCACATCTTGCAAATAGCGGAAACCTTTGACGGATTCTCCCCGAATGCGAAGAAGGAACTCGAGAAACAATTTAATTTGTTGGAGGCACTGGATGCGGATTTGGAACTGCTTTCGAAAGTTGGGGTTCACGTTGAATTTTGTTCAGCTGCTGTTAGGATGGCCATCGAAGCTGGCGACCCCCCGCGGGTACTAGCAGATTATGTCTCTAAGCAGAAGATGAAACAGGTAGCTGATACTTGTGCAAGGACTCATGGTTCGTTTTCTTTCTTTCGTTTCCATCCAAGCTCTCAATCTCATATATTCACCAGAGGATCTTCAGTCACGCTTCAATCGAGTTGAGCAGGCCGTTTCTAAGCTCAAAGAAGGTGCTGATACCGTTCGTAACAACCTTGCCAATCATCTGTGAGTGTGTTCTCTCAATATTCTACATATCTCATACATTTCCCCATAGATTATTCGACGAAGCCAACGCGTGCTTGAGGCGATCCGAAGACTTATTGAATCGAATAACGGACACTGCTGCGGCACTCGAAAGTGGGTATCTTATTGTGAAAACGCTGGCAGACCTTCATTAACGCTTCGTAGGTCCTGCTTCAGATGCTGACGCGTTGCTCCAGGGTCGGTATTTCGGTCATCTGTTCAGTGGCTTGTACTTATATTACTTCCAGACCTGCGGCATTTTGACAACAGTCAGCGACATGAGCTTCAAGAAGTAACTCATAAAAAGGTTAGTACTCCACCTTGATCTCATAATTTCGCGTCTGACATAGACCAGAACCTTTATACCCGACAATGTGTTACAGTCCTACGCCATATTGCGTCTTTGAATAACGATATCGTCCTTGTTCCTCCGGCTCTCTCTTCTCTCGTCGTTAGTTTTAGGGGGAAAACTAGTTTTTCGCATATTCAGAGACTACACAACATGCTCTATGCTTACGGCGCGACTGTAATAGAAATCGTGCGACGAAAGGAATTTGGTGGGTTTTTTGACCAATATTCCGCTTCATATTGTCTAACTTATCTATAGCAAGATTCTTCTACCAACGTGCTCAAGGAATACTTGAATTGATGGCCAAACTTTCGTAAGTAAACATTCTTACTTCAGTGGATATACTACTGACGTGTCTTGTTATTCCTTTTCAGTGCCAGTGAAAAAAAGAGACGTCAAGTTTACCGAGGCGAAGTTCATGGGCAGCTGCCATTCGAAACGCGGGGATTGGACGATCCTGTGCCGACCATTGATTTTACTCCATCGGGTGGCACCGATTATGTCTATTCTTTCGAAAGGGCAGACATCGACGGTAAGTTTGTTTTCTTTCCGAAGGTTGAGGAGCAAGGCGATTAATTGTGCTTCCTGTCTGCAGCTTTATTGAAAGTCATAGACGATCTTGAGACATACGCCCGGGAGAATAGCAATTCTATCTCTCTCAACGCTGCCCGTGAAAGCCGTGTCGCTTTGGAAAGACTAATCGTCAAAATGGACAGTCTTGAGGCGGATTTCGACAAGATTGCAGGACGATCACGTGAGTCATTTCTGCGTTAATCTTGAACCGCTTGCCAAGGTTGTTTTATAGTACTTTCGCGTTCTCACCTCACGCAATCTCGGAGACGTTGTAAGCTCGTCTTCTTTACAAGAAAATCAATTAATATTCTAATAGCTGCTTCGATATTTCTTGATACCAACATAGCAGCAGAAGCGGAAGAAAGGGCGATCCAAGAACTTTCTGACGAACTCCGGGCTGTCCAAGAATCCAGGGCATTACAAGAGCAAAAATTCCAGGAAGACAAATTGGTTTTTGAATCCGAAATCCGCCGTCTTTCTGCGAGGTCGCGCGAGGATGAGGACACCCTCGCTCAAGAAAGAGAGCGTTCGGACCGTCTCGAACGCGAGCTTCAACAAGTTCGTGGCCAGATGGAAAGCGAGGCTGTGGCTCGAAGGATATTGGAGGAGAGAAACGCAGAGCTCGACGCGGACATCGCTAAGCAACAGGATGAGCTCGCTCGGGCATTAGCCGACGCGACGGATCAGACGAAACAGGCCGAAATCTTGCGGCAGGAGCTCGCACAAATGCAGAAAGAATTTGAAGAGGTCAAGCAGCTTGAAAAACGAAACGCCGACGCGGTTGCCAACCTTATGACGGAGCAGGCGAATAACCTTCGGAACCTGGAGAATGCCCGGGCCCGTGGGGAGGATCTGGAGTCCCAAATTCACGCTGTTCGGACCGAAAGCGACCAATTGCAACAGGCATTGAGGAAGGCCAGTCAGGAGAAGGATAGGCTGTTGAAGGACCAGGCTTCCGAACACGAACGACGCCTACGGGATCACAAAGCTGAGGCTGATGGTGACAGGGCTGTTCTGGACCGTCAGTTTTCGGAAATGCAAGCTGTTCTTGACCGGCAGGAGCAGCAGCTGAAAGACGTCAGAGGAGATCTCGAAGTCGCTAATGCTGACGCTAGCGGACTCCGCCAAGAGCTTCAACGCGTGGAACACGAACTTAGGGAAGCTCGAGAACTCATTCGCGTTCATCGCGATGACCTCAGAGCAGGCCAGGCTTCGCAGCACGAATTTGAGCAGAGGATCGAGAACAGCGGTCGTCTCATCGCCCAAATCCTCGATGTGGCCATAACCTTCCGGAACACTCACGTTAAGGCTCTGCACCTCACGCAGTCGATGTCCTCTCACCCCAGCACGCTGCGCCATAATGCGACCAACTTGGCGGAGTCCACCTTCTCCGTGACGGGGCTCCGACACAATCTGATTGGCCAGCCCGACGAACCGTCACCGATTGACCCGTCCGATCCCAGTGTTGCTCTTGAAACTCTTCGAGAATTTGACCATGATCACTTTTTGGAGGCTGTCACTAAAACTGGTTCGACGATTCGCAAATGGCAGAAGCAATGCAAGGAGTACCGAGAACGCGCAAAGGGGAAAATCTCTTTTCGTAACTTCGCAAAAGGGGATTTGGCGTTGTTTCTCCCCACACGGAACTCGGTGAGCAAACCTTGGGCGGCCTTCAATGGTGAGTGTCCGGCCTTCTCATCAAGTCACCATTCGCACAAGATCCGAGATTTCTCCTGACAACTTCCTCTTTTCGTAGTTTCATTTCCGCATTATTTCTTACAGGCAACGGGTCACCTGGCAGAACAACTCAAAACACGAGAGTGGATTGTGGCTAGGATAACGTCTATCGCTGAACGTATCGTAGATCAAAAGGTGCGTTCCTCGACAGAGATGCGACTTTATTCCGTTAAATTCAATGGATCACTCACTGGATCAATCAATAAATTCAGGACCCGTCCAGCAACCCATATGGACTTGGAGATGGCGTCAAGTATTATATGCTGGAAGTGGAGGATTGGACGCAGCCAACAAACAACAAACGGCGAACTTCATCGAGGAAGATATCTGTCGGTGATAACGAACCGAAAGAAGTATTTCCAAATGGTACCGGTAAATTGAGTCCATCCGCGCTTCCACCGGGGCCCCCTGAAGCAGAAGTGGAGGATAGTTTTCTGGTCACCCATCCTCCCAATTCGCATCTGTTCCCAGTGAGAGGCCGATCTAACAGTTCACCGACGGCGCGCCCTTCTTCTCTGTCACGTCTGCTTGCCCAAGCCTCTCCGGCACAAGAAGCTTCAATAGAAGATTCTTCGACACCTACCCCTGGAAATAGAAGCACCACATCACCTCCTACGTCTCCGCCTCCCCCACCTTCTCCGTCTCTTCATCCTAGCTCGGTGCCGCAAAGTGCCAACACAAATAGCAACCAGGCGCCAAACAATGTGCCTTCGCCGTTACGTCCTGGATCCCGTGCTTCTCGACTGTCCACGACATCACGGTTCTCTGTCGGTCGAGTCCCGGTTTTAAGCACGGTTGGCTCCGCTCAGTCAAAGGCTGCTGCTACGATTGCTCTTGCTGACCCGTCTATTGCGGCATCACCGTCATCTGCTGTGGACAATCCGTTTATGTCTCCGACGACACCGTCTCCGGAAGAATCGATCTCTGAAGCTATGAAGAATGTTCTGAACCAACATCCGAAAGGATCAAGACCACGAACGATGTCCTACCAGACTGCTCGTCCATCTCCACTTGCAGCTACCGCTTCACAGGCGACGGTGGTCCAATCCAGGCCATCTCTCGCAGCTACGGTGACTACTACTAATCCTTTGGCAACATTCGCTAACAGCTGGGGGATGTCGTTTGGGAAGAAAAAGAAACTGGACACGGGCAATCTGACACCGACGACTGAGTCGTCTGTCGATGGCGCCGACCGCGGTAACGTTCCATCGTCATCATCTGATGCCCCGAACCCCTCACAGTCTGCACGAGACCTGTTGAAACGATTTTAAAATTGGGTTTTTCCCCGCGGTTGGTTCCTATATACTTATGTTCGTCGTTGCCCCTCGGGGTAGTACCATCCATACGTGCTTCTTTTTTCATTTTCAATTGTCGGTTTCTTCTTGTCTTGTTTCTGTCCATCTGGTTCTATTTTTGCAAAGGAAATGTATTATCATAGCAGCTATAATATACACAGTAGACATATCCAACATGCTGTTCGTTTGTCGTCGAAGATGGGTCTTGAAACTGCTCCAACGTCTGGGCTTGAATCTTTAGGCTTCTTTTTACGTTTCATAGGGTTTTTTTCCCACAGTCAATTGGATCCTCGCTCGGTGCCATTTATTCAAGATCAATATCGACGTGATACATGGAGACCAGGTTCCATGATTGAGACGAGCCAGCCACCCGACGTCGTATGTACTTGGTCTAGCACCTTCTAGCAGTGAGTCTGAGGAGACCCTTTGCGGAGAAATAGCAGCTCAGCATAATGACTGCTAAGCACGCGTTGATAAATTGAATGCATACGTTTTGGAAAGAGAGAGAAAAAAGTCTTGTGCAAGAGGGCGATATAATGAAGCTCGGGGGTTTGTCGGTCGTTTGTGGTGCTATTTCGGGGGTCTGGACGCGATGAAATTTACCTGCGGGGTATTGGACAGGGTCGGTGTCCCTATTCGGGGCGTGTAACCCACCCATACCCCGCCAAACCCCATCTCCACCAAGGAGAAATCTCGTCGAAACTCTTTTCTGTGGTCGTGAGACTGGTGAAAAGGCGGTATGCGCGAACTTGGGTCGTTTTTTTGAAGATGATTGAAAGGCGATTCACCCCGGTTTTTTTTTTGGGGGGGCGGCTGTGGGGATGAGACTAGAGGAAGGGAGGCTAATAATATAAACCGTGAGAGACGGATAAGTGCCGAAAACGGACGGGAGCTAGATCGCGATCGGCAATAGGCGCTTTAGCTGGGCAAACACATGCTGTCTCTTTCCTCCAACCAAGTTTGCAAAATCGGCGGGGTACCTCTGGAAAAACTCTGTCATCTGGGCATTATCCACATCCACCCCCCTTCTGCTATGCATCTCCCTATAAATACCCCACACTTTCTTCTCCAATTTCCCATCCGTTCCACTCAATCCTCCTCACAACTGGATACAAGTCACAATGGGTGCTGGAGCTGCTGCAACCTCAGGAACCGCGACCGCCTATGGTCATCTCGTCGACCCCAACAGGACGTGGTATAACAACAGGCGCCTCATCGCTCTCAATGGATGGATTGTGCTCCTGTTAGTCTCGTTCATTCTCTTCTTTTTTCTGTCCGACGCTCATGCATAATCTCTCTTCAGCCTCATCACCTCCTCCACCAACGGTTATGATGGAAGTATGATGAACGGTCTCCAGTCCCTCACCCAATGGGCTGGCTACTTCGGACACCCCACTGGCGGAAAGCTTGGTCTGCTTAACGCCATTCAGGTAAGCCTCCATAGCTCGCCGTTTTCATCATTCTCTTTTCTTACCCCTTTCTAGAATATCGGCTCCCTCGCAGCCCTTCCCTTCTCCCCCTACCTTTCTGATGGTCTCGGACGTCGCACAACCATCTTCATCGGTGCCGCCATCATGTGCATTGCCACCGCTGTCCAGACTGCTTCCCACTCCGTCGGCATGTTCATTGGTGCTCGGTATGTCTAATTCGCCTTGGGTTGTTACGTCGCACACAATCTAATTCGTATCCAAGTTTCCTCATCGGTTTCGGTCTCACTTTCGCCGCTAACGCTGCCCCCATGTTGGTTACCGAAATCTCTTACCCATCATACCGTGGTCAATTGACTTCGACCTACAACTCCCTCTGGTATTCCGGTGCTATCGTGTATGTCTATTTATAGCCTCGCTCGGCGCCTTTCTCTTGCTCACAACCAACAACCTCTCCTCTACAGTGCTGCCTGGACTTGCTTCGGCTCCTTCAAGATCCAAAGCACATGGGCCTGGCGTCTTCCCTCTGCTCTTCAGGCCATCCCCTCCATTCTCCAGGTTCTCCTCATCTGGTTCGTTCCCGAGTCCCCCCGTTGGTTGATCAGCAAGGACCGCAACGCCCAAGCCCTCAAGACTCTTGCCTACTACCACGCTGACGGCAACGAGCAGGACCCTCTCGTCCAGTACGAGTTTGAGGAAATCAAGGCTGCCATCGCTCTCGATCGTGAAGTCGCCGCCACCGTCGGATGGACCACCCTCTTCGCCACCCCCGGAAACAGGAAACGCATGAGGATCATCATCGCTCTCGCCTTCTTCTCCCAGTGGTCTGGTAACGGTCTCGTCTCTTACTACCTCAACAAGGTCTTCATCACCATCGGCATCACCAACCCCACCGTCCAACTCCTCATCAACGGTATCCTCCAAATCTGGAACTTGGCCTGGGCTCTCGTCGCTTCCTTCCTCGTCGACAAGATCGGTCGTCGTGTCCTCTTCTTGACCTCGATCACCTTCATGACCCTGTTCTTCACCCTCCAAACCGCCTGCTCTGCTGTTTACGCCAACACCAAGAACCAGTCTGCTGCCCACTCCGTCATCGCCTTCATCTTCCTCTACTACGCCGCCTACGATATCGCCTTCTCCCCCCTCATCGTCTCCTACACTGTTGAGATTCTGCCCTACAACATTCGTGCCAAGGGTTTCACCGTCTTCAACTTTGCCATCTCGCTCTCCCTCATCTTCAACCAGTACGTCAACCCCATTGCCCTCGACAAAATCGCCTGGAAATACTACCTCGTCTACGTTGCCTGGCTCGCATTCGAGGCTGTCTTCCTCTACCTCTGTACGTATTCAAAAATCGCATTGCGCCTTATTAGAGACTCCTTTTTCTGACCTAATTCTTTCTCTCTCTTAGACCTCATTGAGACCAAGAACCGCACCCTCGAGGAGACCGCCGCCTTGTTCGACGGTGAGGAGGCCGCCGAGCACATCGCCGCCGCTGCCCACAGGGCCGAAGACAAGGGCGAGAAGTCCTCTGGTTCCTTCCGCGAAGTCGAAGCGAAGGCTTAAGCTTAATTGCACTCTTCCCTTCACTTCACTTCCACAACTTCCCCCTCATCCTCATCGCCCCCCCTTGCATATACCACTGTAGATCTTAGGTTTTTTTCCCATATATAACTTTTAGTTCTACTGATCATCGTTTCCCCCCTTGTTCAACACCTCACTGGCATTGCTGGGATGCGCGGAGCAACTTGAACTCAACCAAAAAATCGGCGCGCAACTTTATTTTTCTTTTTGTTGGATATGGGTGTCTGTAATTGTACGATTTATTATTTTTAGCCTTGCATCATGTTTTTTTTTTTCTTCCCCAATTTCAATTCATGATTCATGACTCCCCCTCTAGTACCTTTTGGCCGCCCCTAAGCTTAAGATTCGCTCTTTGAGTTGTAATACACGACGCGGCTTTCTAAGGTCTGACTTTGGGACAATCTCTTTGATCTTGCTCCGATCTCTGAAAATTTTAGTTGGGTCGATCACTTATGCACTTTGGGTGTGTTTCGTGGACTTGGCTGGGTGCCACCATCCATGTCAGGCGGCGATGTTCGGACAACCAAAGACAACCAACCACGAGGCCTACATAGCTTCACCTTATAAGTTACATATGTATGGATGGGACTTTTTTACCTGTCTTTCTTTTTCCACACTCGTAAAGACTCCGTGGCGCTTCTGTTTCTGTTTGTTTCAACTCCTGACAAAAAAAAGTCATGATCAGAGGGGACTGAAGGACTGAAGGACTTTTTAGGGTTTTTCTCTCTAAAAACTCGACCTGGTTGCCGTCAACATCAGTACCATGGTACCACCTGATGTAAAACCCACCGCACCAAGCTTTGAATAGCGTCGCCATGTACGACAATTTCAAGCGAAAGCAGATTCAGAGCTGGCTTTTTTTCTCCAAATCATGGGACCAGATTTTGACTGGACCGACGTTGATGCAGATGTTCGGACATATCCCTATCAGTCTTCAGAGCGGTAAGAATAATCGTTTTTCGGTCTATCTTTCATACTTACTTACAATCCAGTATGTATCACGAACAGTAGTAACACAGGAGTCAAAGACAAACATGTCGAAGCGGGTGTTTTTTTCTTTCTTCTTCTTCTCTCTCCTTCTTCTTTTTCGTTCTTGGGCGTCGGGCCAACACATCACGAGGTCCCAATGCCCACAGACCCAGCTGGATCTCCTCCATACATATGTATGTCAAGCACCTACAAATGATTCCGGACTGTCAATGCAGACGCAAAAATGTTAATTTTTCTCTCTCTCTCTCAAAAAAAAAAATGAGGAGTCGGAGATGTTGTCGAGGTGTTATCTACATAAGTACGCACGCAGATCTGCATTCGATTCCAGGCTTGACACTTGTCGACCGTCTGTCGGACCTTTGAGTTATGAGCTCTTGACGCGTCTTCTCGAGCCCTCTCGATAATTTCTACATAATGATACTGCTCGCTGCTCGCTCCCACTGGCAAGTGACAAGACTGTCGCTATTTCTGAGCTGACATTTGCACAACCTTGAAATCTTGGGGGCGGCCTTGGTGGGATCTAATTGAACCGTGAACGCCCCCCCCTTGTCTGAAAGTGAACACCGTAACTGATAAGTATGATAATTATATAACGGATAAATAGATCTACAACTACAAGCGCATGAACTCACCTGGGTTGAGCCCCGTATCATACGGATTAGAAGGTGCCGTAACTGTGGACTGAACAGGTCTCTGAACTGGAACTGCAGTATCGTCCTTCAAAGTTCACACATACTGTACATATCTAGACCTTTTGTCATAATGAAAATGAAAATAAAGGTCATGTTGGGAAAGAACTGCTCCATGGGCATGGATATATAGTTGAAGAGCGTTATAATGCATCACGACAATTTACATCCTGAGACCTGAACTTTGAAGCCGTGTAGAGGCCGCGTCGAGTCCGTCCCGGTGAGCGGAACTCAAGAATGAAATACATAGTACAAAGATAAAATGAAGAAACCTGCTTGTCCCCGTCCCCTCATCTCGATTCGTGTAAATTGCGAGGTGTCCGTGTCCCACACGTACGCGTGTATGTATGACATTGTATGTATGCAAAAGAGCGGTCGCAGTCGGGTTCAATGGTGTACATATCGCTTCTTGACGGGTCATTTGCTCTTCAAGATCTCAAAGAGCGACAATCCTTCAAAACTTCACAAAGACGCATACAGTAACATAGGCGATGCGAATTTTCAAAACGTCCACAGGTGACAGTCACCTGAACAGAGGGGGAAGTACCAGTTCAACGGATTCAATATATGGAAAAACGACAAAGGGTGAATTCTCTCAGAGTTGCAAACCTTGAAAAAAAAGAGAACTGCTTGGATGTCCTCATTCACCAGTTGCGATAACGCCAGTGTCATGCGTCGTTGGTCGATAAGGAGTGTGGGCGTTAGAGTGGGCACAGAAGCCCGAGTGTGTGTGTGGTCCACATCCATGTGCGCGAGTCTCAGTCCCATTTCCGAAAGAGCACACATACATAAGTATACAGAATGTATGTGTATACTATATGCAACGGCACGACGGTAATTGCAAGGAGAAAAGACCGTCCCAACTCCCAAGGGGGGCGCTTCGTTTTTTCGCACCGACGACCCACTACATAGGCGCATCGCAAAAAAGTTTGGCCAAGTCCAAGCCATCAGTGCATCAGCGGTGATGGCCAGAGATAGAAATAGTATCTCAGTTTGTAAGTACCCCTCCGAACTTCGAAGTTGATGTGTGGCCAAGAAGTTACAGATGGAGAGAGACATAAGTAGTATCTCAGTTTGCGCGGTTTTCAAAACGTCAAGAGGGTACTATGAGATCAAGTGCGCTGGTAGGATATAGCCGGCCCCGAGTAGATGTCGACAGAAAAGAGCGGTCATGAGGACAACGATAACAAGATCTGGAGGACGTTTAAGAACACCTGGGAGAAAAGCATGGTTTGTCAATGAAAAGAAAAGGAGTGAGCCAGAGAGGAGGCTCGCTAATCACTTTTATCGTTCCCGCTCGCTAGGTACAAGTATACCAACTCCTGAGGGTTGCTGAAAAGAAGCACGACATTACTTTTGTGGTGGGTGTCTTGGGAAAAGTTCAAAGTCGCAGTACGATGCAAATACGGACACTGACGATCATTTTGGCCAATTGGGACACAACGGACAGTCACTGTAGTGACCAAACTCCTGTCAACCTTCTGACCTTCTTCCCCTCCGTTCTCGAAACTCAAAAACTCGAAACGGGTCATACATATGTAGTATCGGAAAAAAAAAAGAAAACAATTGTTCGGTACATATTTAAATAGAAAAAAAAAGTATTTCGCGTTTCACAGTGTTATATATCTTCTCTTCTCGAACGTGAGTTTGGACTGGTCTGACTAAGTACTCCCCAAGCGACCCCCGCCCCTCACTACACTCCGTGCAAACCAAGGACCTCCTCGACTCGCCGCCTGTATGGCAAAAAAGCATAGAACAACCCACTGCCACCTCATGCAAAAAGCAGGTAAATGAATCGATGACATCGGCAAAGCAGAAAAGGGGGGCCACAAAAGCGCATCGTGTGTGGTGTGTGTGGGTTGCAAATTTCCAGTGGCGATGATGAAGCCATCCAAAGGCCAGTGCCCCTCCACGACGTCTTTAGGCTGCAGCTGCCTCGACAGCCCCGATTACTTTTTGGTTTTCCGTTCCATCAAGTTACAGTCCATACCACTTAGGAGTACGGAGGAGAATATACCACAACGACTATATCGTACCGACGCAAAACCGGAATCAATGAAATAATAAAAAGAAAAGAGGAGAAAAAAGAGGACAGGAGGATAACTGGGCGACAGAACAGAAACCAACAAATGAGCGTGGAAAAAAAAGGAGGAGATTAGAGTAGAAGATGATGGCCCCGAGAGGTTTGTGGAAGCGAGAATATGCGGAAAGTGATAGAATATACAATCAAACAAAATGGTGGTTGAGGACGGTAGGTGGGTTGTGTGGCTGGTTGTGGTAAGGACCCTCTCGGGACATCCATGATTCCGCATACCATCATCATTATATCCTACTCCCCTTCAACCCATCTTGTTATCCTTCTTCTTGGGCTTGCGAGGTGGTGTGACGGGGCGACCCATATTCATACCTCCGTACGGATACTTCGCCTTCTTCTCAGCAGGCTTTAGAATCTGGGGCAAAGCATCAGGGATATGGTCTCGGTTTCATTGCGATCTAACACATACCTGGAAGGAACACAGTAGTGTCTCATCCACGCTCATCATCGCACCCGCATTGTCGAATTCACCACAGTAATTGGGCGCAGAAAACAATGTCACCAAATGCCGTTTGGCGAAGAATTCATATCCGTCCTCGACGACCTGGAGGAAGAAAAAAAAAGAGAGATGGCGTCATCAGCAACAAACCCCGTGACAGATAAGGGAAAAAAAAATAACAAAAGGACGATGGTCAAGATAGATCATCGTCTTTCCGTTATTGTTTGAGGGCCCGAGAAAGCTGACGTACCTGATGCGCTCGGCAGATCAAGTCCATGTCGTGTTTTTGCAAGAAGCGCGAAACCACATCTGGCCCAAAGGTGAAGGACACTCCTCTATCGTTTTCTGACCAGCCAGTGATATCTTTGTCGGGATCCGACCATAGCAAATCGCAGAGAAGGCCTAAGGGGCGCCACGTGGGACACAATCAGTAAAACGTGATGCAGCATCATAGCCCCATGCCCTATCCATGCTCACCAGTGTCCGGAACATCTGTCGGTCGCATAACTCTCCGTATCTGCTCCATGGATTGCAGGTCAGGGCTTAGACCGCCGTGCATCGTGAAAATCTTCTCATCGATGATAGCAGCGATAGGCAGGCAGTTGAAGCAGTCTGTGAAGGTTTTCCATAACTTAATATTATATCGGCGTTTGCCTGAAAAGAAGAGGAATTGCCATCTTCAGTACACATGGGATCATAGGATTGAGTGGTTACGATATGACTCACATTCGTCATAGAACCCGTATATCCTGTTGATACTGGCACATTCGTGATTGCCCCGGAGAATGAAGAAGTTTTCAGGATATTTGATTTTGTAAGCAAGGAGCAAACAGATTGTCTCCAGAGACTGTTTCCCTCTGTCTACGTAGTCTCCAAGGAAGAGGTAGTTGGCTTCTGGGGGAAACCCGCCATATTCGAAGAGTCTCAAAAGGTCGTAATATTGTCCATGGATATCGCCTGAATAGCAGAGAATATCATGAATGTCAGAAAAGAACAAAGACAAAAGGTGGTTCGAGTTTGAACATACCGCAAATCTTGATAGGAGCCTCCAACTCGAGTAGAATGGGCTGGTTGATGAAAATTTCTCGAGCTTTTGTGCACAGATACTTGATTTCGTATTCGGCCAGTTGGACTGGCTTTCCGGGTCTGTTGCCACGCACTAAGAGAGGGAGGATGGAAAAAGGGTTAGCGGGACGATGATAACGATGGTTCCCGACGAAACAGTGCGATAAAAGAAGAGATTGAGATGGTATTGCGCTAAGCGGATCATATGGACTAGTGGAGGGTGTGTGATTCGCGAGTTGGGGGTGAATCATCGATGCGACATGAGTCTCGAGACACCGAAATGGTGGAGCAATCCCAAAAACAACATCACCGAATGGACCTCTCAACGACCAACATAACACCTAGCCCATCCTCCAACGTCTTTCTCGTCGGTTTTGAGGCAAAGAGGACATGCCAGCTCACCTTCCAAGAGCCTGTCAATGACCGAGTCAAGATCGATCTCTGTAGCTGATTCCGCCATGATATTTTGTGTTGAGATGGTGGCTGAGACTGCTGGTTCGTGAGGTTACGAAGGCTGTGGATTCGTTCTGACGATTGGTGGCGCCAAAAAGGTGGTGACAAAAGAGGGAAAAAGAGTGCGGGGGTGGAGTCAAGTTGCTGGGACGACCGTGGACGTGGTAAGACTCGTCACTGGAGATATGAAATTTTTTTGGGCGGATTTGAGGAGAAAAGGGAGGAAAAAAGAAAGAAGAAAGAGGTAGGGTGGATTTTGAGAGCGGTTCTAGGGGATGAATGAATATCGATGGTGGGCGGTGCAGATAACAGCGGGCCTTCAACATCACAAAACCGGATTTCTTCGGATTCCACCGTGGGAATTTGAAAAATAGTTGCGCTCGATAATTTCATTTGTCTCCTATGTATGTAAATCCAATAACCATCCAGGTATAGTATCCAATGTACAATTGTCCCTACTCCCTCGTGCGTTTTTCATTACTCTCTGTACATATACCTTGTTTCATATCACACCTGCTGTCCTTTACCCGAAACTTTCCTCACATTCGTCTGGCAGACCGAGTTAGAGGTGCAGCGAGGTGACTCGCAGTCACCGGGGTTTGCCCAGTTGGAGATGGGTTGGCAGGTGCGATGTTGGCTGTATTTGTATTGATAGACGGCGGTTGGACCCGTCGACGCCTTCTCCGTCTCCACCCAAAACGTCAGCTCTTTGCCGCCAAACTATATAAAGCACAAGGTATACACACCTCGGGAAGATGGGTCCACGGGGCATAGGCCGCTCATCCAAGTCCAATGCAATGTTTGTCGCAGATTGCAATCCCTGCACACACACGTACACCCTTCATTAGAACGAACGACATCCTAGGATTTCCAAAAAAAACTCACCTCGATCCATGCAATGACACTATCCACATCTTTTGCCTGCAGCAAGAACTGCTCTCCCTCTAGCCTCACACGAATGACGTGCTTCCGTTTCAAATAATCACTCCCTAGTCCACTCTCGGCATTTTGCATCGTGTACACCCTGATCAAATCCGATTCCTGTGGGGCTATAACCTTTTCTTTAGCCTTCTCCTTTTCTCTCGGAGTCAACCCAACATTAACTCTCGGTTGGCCAGGCCTCTTGTTGTTGTTCGTCCGAGAATTTGAATTGCCCATCGACCCAGCACCAACTCGGAAGCCCGTCTGCGAGTTTAATTGTGTTTGCGACGTCGAACTCATGGATATCGACGTCGCAGGCGTTGATGGCCGTGAATGATTAATCAAAGAAGGGGAAGGAGTTGGCGACCTTGACCGTAATGAAGAAGTTGGTGTCGTTCGTCCGCTTCTTGGTATGTTCAATGAAGAGCGAGGCGAGCGAGGCCGTGTCGGGCTGGGACAAACATCGCTATTCGATCGTCCATGCCGGGAGGATCCGCCAGGTTTCAGCAATTGTACAGCAAGGTTCAACGCTGACCTAGTAGCAGGTATCAAACCCCCACTTCCAAAATGGCTTTCGTGACTCATATGCTCCGGATGGAAGTGGTTCTGTCCTTGGACTTGGACTTGCAATGCAGGAGTTGTTTGAACCTGAACAGGCGATTCCACGTCTGGACTATCGGGCACTGGCGACTGGATCGCAACATCAAACTCTCCATTCTTCCGTGCCCTAACCAAATCCCTTTCCCTCCTCTCCTCTTCCTCCCTTTCAGCCTGCTCCACAGCAGCAATCGCTGCCCTCACACCCTCCTCACCCGACCCGCGGATGAAATCACCCGGGTTCGTCCCGGACAATCTTCGCGACGGCCCATTCGCAGCAACCGAGCTCGTCTGAAATGAGCTTGTCGTCAGAGGTGCCTGTTGGGCCACGTCTCCCACACCCACTTTGCTCTCCCACCACTCTCCAATCGCTGAGACACCAGACGCCCCCGACGGCGCCTTGTATATTTTGAGCATCGTGCCCTCGAGGACGACCAGCACCCTTCGCCACTTCCGATCCTTCGCCTGGAAACCCGGCCGCGAAAACTCGAGCTTGCGCGGCATGATAGCCATGAGCTTGATATCGTTCGTGTACGGCGGGAGTTTTTCCTTGCCCTCGTCCTCTCTTGGCATAATCTGGATATTTTTGAGCCCAAACGCAGGATGGGGCGCGAAGTCAGGGTACGGTGGCGGAGCCGTCGTCGCTGTGAAGGTAGGCATCGATCGCCTTTTCCTCAGAGGATGAGAAAGAGCCTCATAAGGCGGTGCCATGCTGATCCTCTTGTTCAGACCAGCACCAGCACCACCAGCGCTCCCGTCTTTACCCTCCCCAAATCCTATCACTCCGGAGGCGGAGCAACTTCCTGCACAAGAAAATACCTCGACACCTCCAGACTTCGCCGTAGTAGCTGATGTTCTTCTCGGGTCCCTGACGTTATCGCTATTCTTAACGAGGCTTCTTCCATCGGTGCCCCCGGCCTCGGATGGTACGACGCCATAAGAACTTCCAGGAGCACCCAGATACTCGCTCGTCTCCTCAAACGGTGTCTCTCGCACAGCAGCCTTCATACTCATCCGCAGCGCTTTCACCCTCCTCTTCCTATTTTCCTCCTCTGCCTCCTCCTCCTCTCTCACCATCTGCTCCACTTTCTCCTTTTTCTCTGCAGCATGCACATCGATGAGACTCCTCGACGCATGTTTATAGATCGCAGGATGTTGAGTGATAGACAACCGCGAGGATAATCGAGCTTCCGATGACCTCTGAGGCATAGGCGGCATCGTATTCGCAGGTAACCCTGTATCTACCGCACGCGAACTTATCGTCGGCGTCATGACGTTTAGAGACTGGAAATAATCTTCGGCTCGCGGTGTCCTCGTTGGAGATGAATTGCCCTGCTGAACGCCTTGTATCGTCCTCTCAGAGAACGACCGTGCATCTCTGAATTCCTGACTTGGCCGCGGAGGATAATTCGGCGCGAAATAATCCACTTGAGTGTTCGTAGGGGCAGGAGCAGCATTGCGACTAGCACTCGAACCCCAAGGCGTACTGCCTCTTCTCGCGATCGGCGTCTTCCCAGCATCCTCGACACGCCTGTCCCTGTCCACATCCACCGTATGTCGATTACCCGCTCGTCCCTTGCCCTTCTTGCTTATACCCCCAGCCTTAAATCCCAAGACATCCGAAGGAGGCGGTTTATCCAGAAACGAGAAATCCAACTCCAACTTGCCCGTCTCTACAGGCGGAAGAAGTGGAGCGCGAGAGAACCGCTTGTCTGGCGGTCTTGTCGTGTCACCAAAGTATGAATGCGGCTCCAAGGACGAGGGGCCCGCCACAGGCGAGAGCATGGGCGAATGAGAGGTTGAAGCAGGTGCTGAGGGTTGGTCCATGGGTGCCGTTTTGTAAGACGACGTTCTAGAAGCTATGCTCCGACCATCGTCGTTCTCGTCGTCCTCATCCTCGTTAACATCAGCATTATCATACCCATCCGCTCCATGATAGCGACTGGGCGAAGAAGCGATAGTCGTCCTTGAACCAAGCGTTGCCATTGCTTCACTCGAACTTGAGACCGACGAATTCGAGTATCCTTCACTACTCCCGACAGATACCTCGCTGCTCATGCTAGACCTCGACATCTCCCCGCCCATCTCCATCTCTTCGTCCTCCTCGTCCTCCTCCTCTGCCTCCTCCTCCTCATCATATTCCTCCTCATCCACCTCCTCATGTGCTCTAGTCCCTCTACCCGTCCCCTGCAAATGCAGCGCAGGCATCCCACTCAGCCTCTTCGCTCTCGAATTTCCATTCCCATTCGGTTTCTCTCCTCCTCCAACTCCTCCTTGCTGCTGTTGTCCAACACCATAAATCGGCACAGCAGGCAACGGCAATATCGGCACCCCACCAGGCATACTGCTCGTACTACTCGAGAACGTGAGGCTGAACCGATGATTAGGAGGCGGTCGTTTCAGTTTGGGTGGTCCTGAAGTAGACAGTGTCCTTGTCGTCGTTGTTTTAGTAGGGCTGGGCGATGTGGCGAGGGCGATGTCAGCTTCAGAAGAGATGATGTTATCACCAACGACTGCAAGTTTGGAATTATCCGTGTTGGCAGCCAACGATGACGATGCTGGTGATGAGGATGATAAGACTTTAGGCCCGTCTGATGCTGATGTCGTCAGCGTCACTATAGGGGTTTGCAAGGATGGATTGAAATTTGGGCTGGGGTTCGAGTTCGAGTTCGAGTTTAGATGCATGTAAGACGGGGTTGATGTTGTTGTTGGTTGATGGTCTTGGGGGACAACGTGCTGAGGCTGAGGCTGAGGCGCCAGCGGAGGAGAATGGAAGGAAGGGCCAGCGGAAACACTCAGTCGCAATTTCGGAGGAGGAGGATGAGGAAGGGGAGGAATGGCAGCCATTGATATCGGGACCGTCGTGTTCGTAATCGTAGCAGTCGCGTTGTTACTGAAGTTTGAGTTCGAATCCAACCGACTATCAACAATGATAGTGTTAATAATTTCTCGCTCGTCATCGTACCCATCACCACCAGCACCACCAGAATTAAAAATAGGGCCAATGGGAGCTGAATCCTCCAACGGCGAAAGTGGAGGCAAAGGTGGTAAATCGCGACTGGGAGCTCTGGTATGAGACCTCGTTTGAATCGTCCCCGTTTTCGTGTTCGTGTTCTTTTCTTGATGATGATTACTATTATTCAAGGCCATTATCGAGGGACCACTACCATCTACGGCAGAAAACTCATTCTTTCGAACCGCGACCGCGCCAGACAACCCAGCATGTGCTCCACCACTTCCAAAAAGCGCGTTAGATATTGAGAATTTCTTTACATGTTGTTGTTGCTGCTGCTGCTGCTGTTGCTGTTGAGCCTGCGGAGGCTGCACCTGCACCTGCACCTGTGTTGGGTTCGACCTCGAGTCGGACTTCGAGCCTGACAAAACGACAGATACCATTGAACTTGGCGTTGCAGACGCCGATGGGGTAAATGGGCGGCCCGGTGTTGTCGGCTTCGAGTCTGCGCTTACGCTTGTCCTCGTCCTCGTGTCCGGGTTGTGGAGTGGTTCGGTTATCGGAGGACTTTCGTCATCATGCATGGTACCAGCTGAAGTAGGAGGAGGAGGATGAGAAGGATGAGAAGGAAGCCGTTGTGATAAGGTGGGTTTTGAAGATGCGGATGGGGGTGGAGGCGGAGGTGTGGAGGTGGATGACGGCACCCTCTCACCACGAGGAACGACATCTCCACCCGCTGCTGATTCCAATTCCAACCCACCATACCCCGACCCAGATCCTTCACCCGAGCCAGAAGCAGAACCAAGTCCCGACTGCGACTGTCCGTCCTCGTACTCGTACCCAAAGGTATGGTTGTGGAGATGCCGATCATGATTAAGGTAGACGTCCATGTCGCCTTCTTCATCCTCATCGTCCATGGATCCTCTGCTTCTTCTTCCTCTCCCTTCTTCCTCTTCTCCTCTGATATCTCTCAACAACTCGGTGCCGAGCATAGGCTGGGACATGTACGGCTTCAACCCCAAGTCTTTATCTCCGTTCGAGGAGGAAGAATAAGACCCATACGGATTATTCTTGCTCTTCGCCCATCGTCGATGCGTTTGCGTATTAACAACATTATCGCCGATACCCACGACAGGCATGCCAAAATCATCGTCCGTGGCTGTAGACCTCGACCGCTGATGCGGATGCGGATGCTGATGTTGACTTTGCAGCTGCTGCTGGTGCGCAGCTGGATTTCTGGTAAAGGAAGAGAGGGAAGTGACGGTAATGTCATCCCGAGTAGAGGATCTTCGGGTGGGTATGCGGATGATTCCTTTGAGTGTGGATAGTTTCTGAGAGATTTTGTTTGTCCGAGGCTGAGTGGGTGTAGTACACGGACACAATCGAGGAAAGTTGGGTAGAACATCGAAATACAAACAAAACGAACGAACCGAGAGAAAGAAAGAAAGAAGGGACAACGATATCAGCGAGACGCAAAAAACCCATTAAAAAAAGAAAATCTTTGACAGACCTTGGACTGGCTTCGTCCATGAGCGCTGTGTGCCGGAGGCACAACAGATTGAAAGGGAATATCCATAAAGCCGATTTTTTGGGACAATTCAAGGTTGATGTTGTCGCTGTCACCCTGTTGATGACAGATCTCCTGGTCAAAAGTATCTGGGTGGTGTACGTGCGCACTAAGTACGTTGGCAAGTGTTTTGACTGCAAAAGACAACCAGGCGGGAGCTAAAGACAAGGCGAGAGACGGTGCTGCTTGCAGAAGGATGTCAAGTCAATGGGGACCGTCGACCGTGAAAGCACCGGCAGGCAGCTAATAATGAAGGAGGTGTTGAATGAGATACGGGTGGGTTGTACGGAAGAGCTCGTGGTGTTCGTGAATTCTTATTCGTGTTCTGAAATTAGATATCATCAAAGACGGGTTGGGATATTACAGTGGGATATCCAAGTTGAATAATAAACAACTGACCTGGATCCCACACAGTGGCGCACCGACATTCGATAGTATCGATCGAGGTCGATGGAAGACGAAAGAAAGAAACGAGGTTAGTAATCCTTAGACTAATAGTCTGCTTTCGGTAGAGAACCGACGAGTTCAAAACAGCATGTTAGTGTCATCAAATGGAGATGAAGGCCATAGTCTGAGGCCGGGATGGGACATATTGGTGGGAAAAACGAAGGATTGGCCTGTCGTCATTATTATTGTCCGCAAACTCCATCTGCATTTCAGACTCAGCCCTAGGCCTCCTTCTCTCATCTCTTTCTCCTTCCAATTCACTTCTAAGACAACACCTTCATCGTAAACTCAACAGAGACGAAACTTTGAGAATGTTGGCCGTTGACCAATCTACTTGGGGACGTGCGCATTCAACAAGTACAGCATTTACATATGAAACTGCCCGACAATAAAGGATGATGTTCACGAAAGCTTATGAAGCTGAAGAACCTCCGGTCTTCCGAATACACCGCATCGCCCGCCCGCTGCCCCGCAGTTTGAACTACACCCAAATGACATAAAAACCTATGCAAACCCACCAAAAACCCAATCACTTTGACGATGACATCATGAGTAAGTTCTCCCAATCAGAAAGATGCATTGACCATCGAATCAATTATTTAAAATATTACAAGAAAATGTATCCTACAAAATGTATCCAATATCCATACCTATGAAAATTCTATACTATACATGAATTTATGTGACGATCCAATAATCCAATCGTTAGTCGTGGACAAAAAAAATCACTCCTCCTCCTCGTCATAAACACCATCACCCTCATCATCATCATCATCATCCACAATCTCAATAGCCACACACCAAAATATCCTCCCCCACGGCTCCTTCTCCTTTTCCTCCTGGGTCGTTCCATATCTGTTCAAACCGGGCCTCTCACAGCACACGAACCGAACAGGCTGCCCATCCCAATATTTCATCAAATCGAACGACAGCCCACCCGGCAGCTGCAACGCCAACGAAGGTGCGAAGTTGATGAATCCATAGCAGAAATCCGTCGTGATCACATCCTGTAATAATAAATAGATCATGTCAGTTCGTTCATAGTTCCACAGTGGGGTAAGAAGCATAACATATGTACGGTAATAATGTGAGGAAAGAAAGAAAACAAAAGAAAAGCGATAGAAAGGGAAAAGAAAAAGAAAGAAAAAACACGAACCTCAGGTCCAAAGACAACATCCTTCCTCTTCCCCTTATTCGCAAAATACGCCCTTCTCTGCGCCGCGCTCTCCAAGCTCTTCAACTCCTCTTCCTTCCTCCTCCTCGCCTCATAATCACCAGCACTTGCCCCTCCACCCGATTTCTTCCCCTTAACCTTCCTCACCACATCCTTCGTCTTCATCCTGATCGAGCTCAACCCACTCGACCGTGTCGACTTGGTACTGCTGCTCGAAATAGCCGTACTGCCCGAGGCTCCAGATCCAGAGGACGATGACGATCCAGACGAAGCAGACGAAGTCGACGATGTTGACAATGACGACGACACGCTCAAGCGGGAAGATCCCTGTCCCCTTCTACTATTCCCATTGGTCGGGGACGAAGACGAAGACGGTCCCAAAAATGATGGCGCTATTGAAGAGGATGAAGAGCCAAAAGACGACATCGTCGATGTCGAATTCACGGTCGACACCGACCCGTTCCTCGCCAACCCAGAAGCAGCAGTAGAGGACCGAGATATGGATAAAGCTTGACTGGAATTATACTTCGACGTCGCTGGGATGGGAGGGACAGGACCCGGGATCAAGATAGGCACAGGCGGAGAAGTGACGAACATAGACGGGACTTGAGGTTGAGTTCTCGTCCTCTGAATCTCCCGACTTCGGCTTTCCTGGTAATTCACACCCTCCAACGCATCCTCATCCTCCCCTTGCCCCTGCCCTTCGAAATCCAGGTGGCCCACACCTGACGATTCCGAATCTTCCAGAGCCAAATACAACTCCGAGGTATCGTCACCTATCGACACTCTCGTAGGGAACCGAGGCATATTTCCAGCCCTCGCGTCAGCTGGACTGAGTCGCGTATGCATAAAATGCGGCATAGTCGCTATGAGTGGGGAGAGTGCCCATGGTTTCGAAGACGATGTGAGGTCATGCTCCAGCGTCGGGTCTATATAACTGATTGATTTTGATTTTTTCAGAAAAGGGAAAAAAAAAAGGGTTGCAGGGACAATATGAAATGACGTCAGTTAACGGAATTGTGGAGGAGCCCGACCAAAGAAACGTACTGCATGAATTTGAGCACGGCGCTCGTTCCCCAGGGTAGCTTGAGTGGTCGGTCGAACGTATTCCCAAACAGTATATCATCCGCCGAATATGGCATGAGGAACCTGCCTTCATTCGCAACAAAAAACTCCATTAACAAACGAGAAAAAAAAAAAAACAGAAAGAGAGAAAACCAAAACAAAACAAACCTTGCACCTGAATACTCCAGGTAACACCCGTGCGGCTAGGATCCCCTCTCTCAAAATACTCGCTCTCTTTCACTCTCCCCTTCTCGTCCGTCATGCCTTTGATGTGCACCACAATCCGGCCGTCGAAGAGCGGTGAGGAGACATGGTGTGCTCGCGAAGTGTTGACGAGCGAGGTGATGGGTGTCATGGAGGCGGGAGACGTGCCTGCTGAAACACGGAGGCGGGGTGCCATTTTTTAAAATGTAAGTTATTCGTTAAAGTGGTTTTGAAACTAGGTTTTGGAAGTTGAGGTCTGGGAGCGCACACGACTCGCGTTGATCGTCGAATGAAGTCTTCTTATGTAGACACAAGTGATCGACAAAATGCCCCCTGTCTTTCTGAATTTGGATGTTGGGATGAATGCTTGGATGCTCTATGTATACGAGGGCGAAGCCTTGGCGAGTGTCGGTTCTATGACGATAGCTCCAACGAATAATCGAAAAGACCAAGCAGTCACTCTGCCTGTGCTTGAAGTTGAAGGTTCGATTTTTGATAGAGCAAGGGGAAGGAAGAATGAACGGCCAGATCACACGACCGACACGATAGAGGGGAGTAATAAAGCCTTCGCGAAACCGTCACCGGACAGACTGCAGCCGCAAAATAAATCGAGGAGGAAGAGGATAAGAAGAGGAAAGGACGCGCGCAGCAAGAACAGGAATAATCCTCCAAAAGCAACGATTGTGCCGAGGGAAACCGGTTCCCTAATAATAGCTCCCTTCTAGTGCGAAAAGAGGAAGAAAAAAAGAGATGATCAGCCCTTTTGATTCAGAGGCCACGGAGCTCCAACGAATCTAAGTATGACTGGACTTCTTGGAGTGTTGATGACGCCAACGCTTGAACTTGGAGTGTGCACAGCACTGAGCCAAATTGTCTTCGGCGAACTTGCGAAGGCGGAAAGCGGACCAGCGAAAAAGTCGGCTGACTTTTCAATGAATTATTCGAATTTCGCAAGTCACGAACTGCGCAATGAATGAACGCTTTCAGTTCACTGCCAAAAATCTCCAAAAATACGACGAATAGGTGGTGTGATGATGTTTATTCCTGGGTACATAGGATGACAAGTGCATAAGTGAGCAAGCGTCGTCTTTCATTGAAATTCACATGAAGGAGAGCAGGGTTGGGAATACTGACCCTGAGACCCTGCAATTGTCTGTGAGATATAAATAGGCTCAAGGAATGCGAATTTTTGTGCAAGTATAAAACGCTGGACGTTCGAGGGAGGTGCTGCGGTTATGTGTAACGTTTCTCGTATCTTCTACGAGCGTATATACACTCTATGAGAATCGACGTTGAACGTTGATGGTTGAGCCTGAGATAGGGGAAACCGGGGTACGGTGTGCTTGTGCTTGTGCTTGTGCTTGTGCTTGTGAAAAAGGTCTTACGCCAGCGACCGGAATTAGGAGGACAAGATAGATTGTGAGTGAGAAATGAAGGGGGAAGAGTAGGAGTTCTGGAAGTGCCAGATGAAGATGTGACTGGCTGAGCAACGGGCAAGACAACAATGGAGATGGCACTGCCAGAGCCAGACGCGTATCCAACCAAAAACGGCGTTGCGTCATAGCCACGTGACTACTAATGGAACACGTTGCCCCTTTCCTTTTTCAAACGCGTTTTTTTGTCTGCAGTTTTATTGCCCAGAGCTCTGACGCAGGCATAAGATTTCCTGTAAAAATAAGAAACCATTGGCCACAAACTGGAAAATGAAGAAAATGACTGGAAACGAACTATCAAGAACTCAAGATATCAAAATATGAAACAAATCGACTATTATCTCTGAACAGAATATGTCGGGAGTTTCTCTTCCTCCTACTCATAGATATCAAAGCAAGTTCCCGGTGCCCCCGACAACAGTGTTCAATGGACAAAACTAAAAACAAAATATGAGAAAACAATCTTCTCATGACCTCAGTTGCCAATCTCACCTTCGAGTTCAATTCCGAATGTGCATCATCTCAAATTGTGCTACAACAGAACAGATCTAGGAAACTCGAAGAACATTTCGACTCACTGCTGCCGCAATTCCTGGATCAGCACCCGGAAGACATATGCAATCCAACAAAACTCACACTAACCTTATTTAGCATTTCTTCATCCCGACTCCATGAATGTTTTCCCCGCCTCCTGGATCTCTGCTCCATACCAGTCCATACCTGGTATCCGGATGACCGGAAGTAGTCCGCATTCCACGTTTTTCTCGTCGGAGTTCAACGTTGAAGGCAAAGAGTCGCGTGGGCCGCCAGTGGCATGGAAGAGCGGAAGCATATTGCGAGCTTCTTGCTGCTTCTGTACATGTATACCATACTTGGCGTGTGGCGCGTTTTTTTGACGGCGGTGCTCCATGAGCGCTTATGACTCGAGGACGATGGGACTCACATAATCAACTCTGCGCCGCCTGCAAGAGTGTGGATATTTACGCGCCTGGAGTCACCCTGGTCGAGGGAGTGTCGAGTGTTAGAACTTAGCCTCGTGGAATCAGAAAAACTTTGATTGAACATACACTTAAGGCATTACCCAACTCAAACCCAACTGCGCTTTGTTTTGATATCATTCACTGTCCCTTGTGGGATGACAGCATGAGTCTGGGACGCGGTGGCGGCAGAACGACGACATCGCTTCAAAGTTCAAGACTAGACGATATGTCAATCAAGAAAAAAAATAGTCTTCTTGAAAGTCTATAATCGTTAGCACCCCAAAATCCATAAATAAAATAAAGTTACGACCATGATTCGGGTCGGCACCCTAAGGTATTTCCCGAAGAGAAAAACAATAGATAGAGAATAAATAGAAGGGTAAATGGGGAGCGAGGACAATTCGGCGCAAGGTCTCGCAAGATCCAGCTGTCTATGTATGCCGTCTGTATGGTTGTAGGAGTAGAGATCTTGACAGAAGCTGAAGAATCAGTTGCTATCTTCACCATACATACCAGGCGTCGCGGATTTATTTCCAAGTCTCTTAATCCAGTATCACCAGACGTCGGCCAGTCTTTACAACGACCCAGTGCACTACCTTTGACGAGCCTCAGCGTGCAGTAAGTATATCCTTTAGAATCGAAAATACCGCGAAACCTTGGCGAAACCTGACTGAAACGTCGGGATTCGGCATGGGACGCCTCATGGCGATGCGAGTTGTTCATATCATCAAACTATGAACAGGATTAGAATTTAGAACGAATTGTATCAGAATCAATGACGCGAAGCGCTGGAATAGGTGGCCTATAGATAATTACTTACCTGCTTTTGTAGTGGCTTGTTTCAAGGTACCAACTGGTGAAGAGGCGGGAATGGTTGGGTGACTGGGTCCGTACTGCTCGGCGGGTTCATTTCAATGTTGTTTTTGGCAGGAAGACTTCAGAATGAATGCATCAGGAATGATTAGAGTCCATGAACCATTGGGGTAACATTGGAGGTTAAAGCATATGTATGTGCATAGGGCGTTTGCCACCCTATGTAGTGTCCTTGGCAGGGAGGGATTTGCTGCGACTTTTTATCACGTTCCGAAACGGCGGGCGCTCGATATTATGACCTGTGAGTGGTTGCGACGTCACTCAAGATAAGAAAGACACCGCGAATTTGCAAATAAAAAGCTTGTTCAAAGACTGCACAGAGGGGATTTTTGTCGAGAAACGCAGGATTTTGGTGAGGAGAAGAGAAGAGCTTCGAAGACTGGACTAGACCAAATAAGGGAGGACTGTACATAAGATGATCAGAAGTGATTGGGCCTGATCATGAACGTGAGCATGAACCCCATCCGCAACTCACGCGGCCATTGGTCTCTCGGACTTTGTCCCATTTGTCGAAACTGATGCGATGCTTGTGCAAAAAATATATGGCCCCCCGTTCTCACCGTGTCGCCAATTTGGCATGTGCCTTCACCCAACGTCTGTCCTCTGACGTTCAAATCCCCAGCAGGAGGTCTCTTTCCTTCATATCTGTGCCATCTCCCCCCGAGCTTTGAGCAGATCCACCACCAGCGCTCGCTCTCCCCTTTTTGTCACGGTAGCTCACCTAATTCCCTATCAAAAATAACCGTTAACTTACCATCTTCGCAGGTTTTGACGAGGTGATTCAAGTATCGCCCAATCTTGCCTCGTCTTTTGGAAGCAACCAGGATTCTATCCTACAAAACACCCACACTCTTTTCGCATTTACGCTCCTTTCTTTGTCCCCCTGTGCTCTAGAACACCATGTTCACCCCTCCACCCTCCCCAAAGCCAACAAAGACCCGTGAGGGCAGTGCAGTCTCCCCGCTCCTACCCCCGTTCCAGGATTCGAAGAAGATGATGGTAGACGATGAAACACCACCCCTCTACGCCTCATTTTCGTCACCTCATGATGCCAAGCGGCGCTCAGGACGTCGCTACCGATGGGCAGTACTGCTTGTGCCGATCGTCGTCGTCGTCCTGACTTTATACAACCGATACGCGCCCCATTGCCAACAGGGCATCAACAACCAGGAGTTTACCTTCACCTCTTCTTCTTCCTCGCCTTTCTCAGACTCTGCCACATCCGACGATGACGCCCCACCGACCTCGTCGTTGCATGGCGGTCTGAACAAGCGGCAGCACGGGAAGAGGGCTCCTGAACCTGTTCCCCAAGCACCCTCTGTCGTTCTGGGATCATCGACCGACAGTCGTTCGTCAACTGCGACCTCCACCAGTGCCTCAGCGTCGTCGTCATCATCAACAACATCAGTAGCGTTACAACCTTTGCCGCAAATCCCCAGCACGCCCCCAGCGCTGCCGACACCCTTCCCTCAGCCGTTTGATGGGAGCCTCGCCCAAAATTTCTCAACGGTATCGTGTTCGAATTTTTTCGCGAACATGACCAACTCGGCGCCTTTCCGGTCGTGTCGTCCTTTCTCATTGTTGTCAACCTCAGGCACTTTTATTAACGTGAGTTTTTTGAACTCTTTGTTGGTTTTGTAGCCTGATAATTTCTTGTTTTTTTTAGGCTCAAGTGAATCTGACGCTGATGAATTCGCTTGTCTGGGGGACATGTAACACGACGATAGATTATAGTCAATGCCAGGCGAACATGAACTGGTTCGCCTCTGCTCTGAATAATGCTTGTATCACAGAATTGTCGAACCAAAACTCAATGGTGGTTACTACACTCATGGGTACGTCAAAACCTCAATATTTGTGTCTAGCTCACGTTTGACCAAATCAATTCCATATACAGGTCTTAACTCATTTTCAGTGATGCACGACGTTGCCTGCCTTCCAGACCCTACGACGAACGCCTACTGTTACATCGAGGCCGTAAAGAACTTAAACCCATCCGACCTCTACTACTACTCACTCCCACAAGGCATACCTCTTCCCCAAACCGCCACACCCACCTGCTCCGCATGCTCAAAGAGCGTCATGGGCATCTATGCGACCGCGCTAGAGGACGCCACCACAGGCCCTCTTCTGACGGGGCTCAAATCGGCGTACCCGCCCTCAGCGGCGCTGTCGGCGCAGTTGTGTGGTGCTGCTTTCGCACAGACGAAGTTGGTCAATGCTGGGAAGTCAGTGTTGGGCAGTGGTCCGTCGGTATCGCTGATAGGCACCGTTGTTGCTCTGGCGTGGATTATCCTCAATTCGACGTCATGACCTCATTCCGGGAATTCCTTTTCCTGCGCCTTTTCATCTCCCTTTTTCATTTTTGTTTCATCGCAGTTGATGATGGAAAGCTGTTTGTCTTTTCTTTTTTTAATCTTTCCATCTGTTATATTTGCTTCATCACTATGCTTTCTTTATAAAACTCATGGGGCTATTTGGTTTTTCTGGGGTTGGATTGGTTATTTATCTTTTTCTTATTCTATACATTATATTCACAAGGATATCCAGGATGTGTCGTAGCTTTCTAAGCCTCACGGAAAATGCACACAAGGACGCTTGTGCTTCCTCCTATCTACACCATTTGCGACTAGTGCTATTTTTCTATTCCTTCCATCTTTTTATAACCCTATTTATTTGCGTCTCATTCTCCTCTCCCCTTCCTCCCTCTTCCCATCCGATTTCCCGACATACAACTCGCCGAACGGCACACGGCACACGCAGTTTCCTTCTTCCCTCTTCTCTTGTTTCTAAAAATTTCTTTTTCATCTCCCATTCGCACGTTCCTCACATCGACACACACACACACACGACAGTATCATCAAGGCCGACATTACCTCTATACCACAGTACCACAGTCTACACACCCACGAACCGCTGCCTCTTTTTCCCATGTTTACCCATCATATCGGCACGCGCACAGTGACATTTACAGCATGCACCCCCGTCCCAACTATATCGAGAACCTAGAATAACAACGGACCATCAAATGAAGGACGGACGGAAGAATGACGACAGATGGGAATTGAGGCTTCGACTTCTTGGGATCTTCTGGGTATCCCATCGCCTCGCCTGCCCTGCCCTGCCCCACCTCCCGCTGTCCGTCTCCAGGTCTGACTTCGCTTTTCATCGTGGAATGAGAATTCCTTCGCATATGGAACCACGACAGAACGACGGCGAGGAACACTCTTTATGATTTCCGCAGAGTTGGTTCCAGCCCTGTGTGCTCAGGCTTTCTGTCGTCTTATTCCTCCGGAGTCGGTTAAACGGCCAGACGACCATCAACTTGGGAGACGTCTCTTGTCATCTCGGATTCTGCAGTGGAGGGACTCCTGGCCCTGTGTAGATCTTGGAAGGAACGGTTAACACCCGCTCAGCGTTCCAATGTTCATGCGCTTCCTATGCCCAGCGCCCGAACGAAGATCTTTTGACTCTTTCGTGATTGCAGCAAACCCTGATCAAGGGACCTCAGGCCTCAGGACCGCGACCGGTTGTTAGCCGAAGCATAGCATCCACAGTAACATGAACAGCTAATTGTTCGTTGCGATTGCTCATTCTTTGTTGACGGTTAGACGTTTGTTCGATCGACTACCCAGCCAGTACACCTACTTGGACAGTTTGGCAGCGGGGATCATTCAACAATGAGAATGTGTCATCAAGCTTATCGGTATCCATCAACTTCGACATAAAGAAGAAAAAACATCTTTACTTTTAAGTTCCAAGATCTTTTTAATCCTGTATGTACGGCGTTACACTCGTCCTGTCCCTCGTTTTTCTGTGTCTGTTTTTTTTTTTTTTTCAAGTAGTGGTACAACTCGCACATGGATTCGCCGAGTTGATTGTGTAGGCTTGTCAGTGGTTTCCCTTTTCTTTTCCTTCACCTTTCCTTGTCCCTACTCTACACCCTTATCCGCATTTTATACCTTCATTTCTGCACCACCACTATCACCACCACTGCAAAATTGTATGTAACTACTCCATCGTCCTGTTTTCGTAGACAACCATGTGTAGCAGGCAAAGCACAGAAAACTTGTTTTCATTCCTTCTCGTGAGAGTCTAGACTTAGGGGCTATTGTTTACGTAAGAAATTCCCAATTGATCGAAATAAGACGCGTCGAGGTCGAGGTCTTTTTCTCTGTTAACCAACACCACACTCTCTGAGTCTATTACCACTCCAAGACCTTGATTTGCATCTATGGCTTTCTCGAATGGTTGAAATCCCTCTTTGCTCAAGAACGGACAGACAAATGCAACCATGATGACCCACAAACTCGAAGTCAAGTCACAAAGCCAAATTCGAGCTAACTGGGCTGGGTCATTGACTTGTGGTTAATGAGTAATGATCTGCCATGGGTTTCGAATGTCTACAGGATATACTTCCAGCCAGCAACGGAACATAACTGAACCTTCAGACGCCTCACTTTCGTTCCTAAACACGTACCGTATCAATAATAGCCAGTGAGTTCACTTTTTCGGTTCACATTTCACCACCAGATCCTGGTATCTGCAGTATAGCAGTATAGACTGTTTTGTTGTCTATACCTGTGAACTCCATGACAGGGAGACTTTACGCGTGTTTCCAAGCCCAAATGATGTGAACATCACACCCTGGAGAGGTCAACACGCTATCGAGCTTGCGCCTTGCACTCGATGGTCGTGCCCTCGTTGAAACCCCAGATCATTGTGGTCCGTTCTGGTAAATTGCTGGCCCCTCCAGTTGGCTAGGAAGAACCGCTCGTACCCTTGGTCAAGAACGGAAAGCTGATGGGATAAAAACATTTTCTTGAACCCTTTGCAATGTTTGTCGTTTGGTCGGACAGCAAGCTGAGATTCTTACGTTCTTCTAGGTGTTCTTTGCAGATGCGTAAATAAATTCTGCGGAGAGATCTGTTGTGCATTCATTTGGTCGACGTGGTGGATGCATTGCTGTCAGGTTGCCAGCAGGCCTTGTGATATTCTGGTATGTTCCCTACCATGTTTTCTGACATCTTATCACCTGAACTTTGTATTCCGATTCTCAGGACGTCTATCTTTTTCTTGATATTTCTGTGATACACTACGCAAGAATTCTCGACCATGTACATTCCCAGCCAGTCTTAGAAGGTTTTCGATGCAAATCTACTACGATCTCGGTCTCCAAAAGCTTGCCTTCATTCATCAAGTCCTTACCCTCACGACATATTTGGGTATGGAACAAAATGATGTCGGAACTGTACGATCATGACCTACAAATGCTTGTAGCTACCTACGATACATCAATGAATCATTTTCGTTCTGCGATCTCTTTTTCCACCGCATCTGCCATTTCTCCGAGCGTTTCAAACCTCCATGTCCATTTATCTGTCGCACCGGGCCCTTCAGGATCAACATTGCAAGTTACCGCACTCTGTCTGTCGATCCACACACTCCGCATGCCCAGTCTGTTCGCCGCGACGTGATCATGAGGTATACTTTGTGCAACTGAGAGAGCCTTGTCTTTCACCTCCTCTCCTTCTCCAAGTGCCAGATCCCCAAATAGTTCTGGATGTGCGCCGGCGTAGTCCAACACAGCACGGAATCCTCCCAAAGCGGGTTTATAACACCCAACATCTTGAGCGGTCACGATCAGTGTGAAAGGCGAGTGGGATCCGGTTGTAGCTTGTGGATGCCAGAATTTGTTGGGGTTGGGAGAAGGATATGTATATGCACTTATGTCCGCCGAAACAGTCTGCCAAGTCGGTCCTTCTGAGAGGAGGGCATGTGTGTGTCGGAAGGACTCGCGGTCGACGTTGGAGAGAACGACGAGTTTGAAGTGTTTAGAAAGCCGTTTCAGTGCGGCACATGTGTCGGGGAAGATGGTCCAATTTTGAATCGACTGTCCGAATTTTATGTGCTCGTCGTTATCGTCTTTGCCTAACGCGCCGTCTACACCACCACCACCTCCACCACTTGTTCCAGCACCTGCGCTGGAAGTCGCTCCTGCTTCCTCTACCCCTGATGGAGCGCCAGAAGTTACAACTGATCCACCAGAAAGCGCTTTCAACCTTTCCTCAAGAGCTTCATGAACCTTTGCGAGCAGATCGCTGTATATCATGTCGGGGTACCGGACTTGGAGATCCGTCTCGACGGACATGAACGCCTTGAGTGCCTCCTGTCTAGACCATGTTTTGGATGTGGGGTAACGGTCGAGGAGAGGCAGAAGCGCGTTGTACAGCCCCGATTCCCAATCCTGCCAGGATGGAAACAAATGTTTTATCAGATAACATCAAAACGCGTTTTTTGGTTTATCTCATGACGTACTGCGAGTGTGCCGTAGACGTCGAAGATGAGGATTTTATGGTCAGTCAGTTTATGAGACGCGTTTGTGGAGGACATATTTTAGAAAACGCGGGTGGTTAGAAGGTTAAGAACTTGCGCTCGATGAGGCCTTGAGGTGTGGTAGAATATATAGATTGCGACTCTCCAAATCAACGTCATGCGGAGCCGGAAGGTTTGACCTAGTCGACTCAATCGGCAAGTTTTGGGACGGAAGTTTTCCAGGAGAATGTTCAGATCTTCAGATATCATTTGGGCATCATGGAAGAGCCTGTAGTTCTCGCAGTGTCATTTTCCTCGTTGCCAAACCGTGTGTCCTTGTAGAAGGACGGAGGGGATTTCATATGATGGCGGTCTGATTCGTGTTTGTTACAAATGCTCTCCTGGGAGCAAGAAATATCGATAGATGCTATATACACTGATAAAATTACACAGTCAAGAGGTCCATTTCCCTGTTATTGGGTGGTATCTATAGTATTGAATTGGAAGGAGGACTCCATTTGCTGCGTTCCTGGCTCGCGGACAACATTCCGCATGCTAAACAACACCCTGTTCACCAGGACCGACGACATCACAGGACAGAACCCCGCGGGTACTTCTCTAGCCCCTGGCTAATAGTGGGAAGTATCAGTGTCCGTCATAAGAATCGTATGATTGAAAGTGAAACATCAATACCGGTGCGAGGATCCAGAATAAAAGAGTAGTGAGATACGACATGCCAATCCTAATAAGGATCGGTCGGGAACGTCAGCTGAGGAACACTTTCTGTCCGAGAGAGAAAATTTCTTACACGAGGAAGTAGAAAACAGAGTCTCGAACAAGTATGCCGATGAGGCTGGTTGACCCTTTAAAGATAGTTGAACCAAGCTCCCTGAACTCAGAAACCCCTCTGAAGACAGCAAGGGAAAACAGGATAAAGTCGAATACGAGTACTGGAATCCAGTAGGAGAAAAAGTTGACAGGGCCAATGGGTATGCAAAACTTTGCACCTCCCAAGACCGGACTTGCCACGACCGCTGTAAAACGATTCAGTCGACGCCCCCACAAACGAGAGATAGTCGTACCGGAAACGAAATTCAATTCCCTCCACGTTATCCATGTACATACACTAAAATTGACCATAGTTGATGCGATTAAGAATGCAAGCATTTTCTTGTTTAATGAGTATAGGGCGTAGATTCGGATTTGGAGAACAACTGTTTCATGTCTATCTGTCAGCGGGCTGCATGGGTAGCAGATAGAAAAATTGACTTTGTGCCGACAGACTGGCGGCTAGGATGGTCCAACTTGACCATTGATAATATTGCAAGCCTGTAGGCAAATGATATGAGTTGCTGACATGGAATGTCGTTGAAAATCGTGTACACACATCTGGAACGTTGGGATTGGGGGAAGCAAAGTCAGAGGGGATACGACACTGGTGTGTGGTTGCAACTCACGTCTACAAAGGTCAACGGTTTTGTGAGTTTGGATTGATACGACAATGCTAGTCAATGAGCAAGTATGTACTCACCGTATCGTTAATCTTATTCGAGAAATCCACTAAGAATCGTTTTTGAAACCTTGAAGTCAGAACAGTCATGGCAGGGGAGCAAGGGGAGAAGCTTTCTGACTGAATAATTCGAAACTGACAAAATGTCAACACATTGATCTCCTAAACTATGAGCAGGTCACAAAACTCACCAAATCCCTGCTATGGTATAGTAGCGATTCTACGAGAAGATCGGATATTCAACGGTGTCTTCATTTGGGGGGGAAGTCGAACGTACCCCGAAAAACATCGCACTGGTCAATGATATTTTGTTTTGGGATTTCTAAAAACTTTGTTAATGTCATCTTAAACCGGAGAAGAAGACCTTACATACCCACATCAGTTCCACCTCATCGTCAAACGTGATCACTGTTGAAACGGATCAACAATCATTGGGCGGGCGTACAGAAGGGAAACATCCTCACTGTATTCGAAAAATAGGATGCTAGCAGCCGCAACTGGTGCTTGATGATCAGGAAAGATACGGAAAGGGTCATGCGACGACACAAACCTCTTGCATAGCGTATGCTGTGGACATCTTGAACAGTATATCCGCCGGCGAGTTCCAATGCCATCCAAACGTCGGAGAGCGAGTCACAATCCACACGAAGGACAGTGAAGAGGCAGAAAGAGCGAGCTGGGGGATACGACGGGAGCAGCGTAGCTTACATAGGATGTTGACAGATGCTCCATGAGCCTTCGAGGCTTAGCGTGCTATTCCTGTCATTCGGGTACACTAATGCACATTAGGTTCACACAAGGGTTTCCGGAACCCGTCACGGATGAAAATGATCTCGCACACTCTGCTCGTCGTTGGCACTTGAGAGGTTGGTTGATCAGACCGAACTTGAAGCCAAGCTTTTCCTCGGAACGAACATGTACTCACAGTGAACTCTGGGTCCCACCGTGACCAAGGAAAGATTTGGAATCAGTCATTGCCCGGGAAATTGAAGACGAATCCAGCAGCGTATGGTGGGGTGACGTGGTTGAAGCCCAGTTAGGCTGTTTCATCCAACAAAACGAGAAACAAATTTCGATAATGACGGTGGTCAGTCAACGCAATCGTCGCAACCGCCACTCTTTTAGGCACAACCAAAAGTTAACCCTAAAGTAGCTCATTCATGTTCAACGACAAACGTTCAACAGCTCTCCTCAGCAATCTCAATTCCGTGTTATCCCTATCAGTGCATCTTCCCTCAGAAATGGCAGTCCGCTGGGAGAGAACGTCCAATTTGTGCTTTAGGCGCCGGAACAGAGGACGGTACAGGTCGGCGTCGGTCATCAGTCATTCTACGTTGTGAAATCAGAATTTCGCCCTTGCGAGCCTCAAGGATGCTAATAGTGATCGCGAAACAACCATCCTGCTCTGCGCTTAACTTAGAGTCCAAAGGAGTGTCTACATATACCAAAGTTCCGATGAACTTGAAGGTCCAATTCGCGAGGAAACGCGGAATTGAGAAGGTTAACACTGAAAAGTTGTTGGAGAGATCCAACCACCACCACCACCACCACATTTTTCTTACTCTCGATCCACCAACCAACAGAAAACATTCGATAGAAGATACATCCATCTTATCACAACGCAACCTTCCTCTGACTTTTTTCCACATGCGATGAAACTTTTTTTTTGCATTCTGTTTTTTTTATTTTATTTTGCACGGTTTGAACTTCGTTACAAGGTACTTAATTCCCAATGGAAAGAACGTGTGGAACGTGTACATGTACGTTATGTATTGTGTTGTGTATTGGATAAGTGGATAAGGTCGAGGTGAGGACGAGAGAGAATGTGGATCGTAGTGGTGATGTGTGGTAGTTGGTAGCGAATGGCGGAACAGAGGACTTCCAACCAACCAACTGAAGATGATCAGAGTTACGCGTCGTGAGTTGGATGTGTGAGCAAATTTGAGGTTGGAACGGGGAGAGAAGAGGTAGGTGTTTATAAGTTATCGGTTATAGCGTTAAGCCATTCGGTTGTGTGGTGACGAAAGGGGGAGGACGGTGGCGAGGGTGAGTCGATTTCCAAGTTGGAAATACGAACGAATGGTCAATTTGTGGTTATGATGGGGTTGGTATTATTGAAGAGTGGTGACGGTGATGGTGCAATGTGGATGTCTGGTATGAGCCAGTGGGATGGCGGTATCGTTGTCATTTAGCAAGGACAGTCCTTGAAGATGAAGATGACAGCGATGATGGTGATAATGTTGAAGGAAGAGGGGTGTCGATATATCGGTGTGATGTTGGTGTATTGTATGAGACTGTATAAAGCATTGCCCGAATCAATTACCCGTCTTGATCTTGCTTTCGAATCTCGACGGTGTCGCAGATCTAGATAAAAGAATGAGACGCAACAAGAATGACAAGAATTGCAATGCGTGTGCGAGAGGGAGACAGAACAAGGGAGTGTGTGTGTAAGACAGGAAATGACACGGATATGATGACGATATAAGACAGAAAAAAGAAATGAAAAAGAAAAGAGGATGAAAACGAGAACCAGAAGATGAAATGTGTATGGACATAAGGGGGAAAAAAAAACCAAAGGTGTGAGGAAAACAACAACAGAAAAGAAGATAAGGTAAAAGCCACGCAATCAAAGAACGAAAGAAAAGGAAAATTCAATGATGACGGTGAAGGAAAAAAAAAAGTCGGGATCATTGCTTCTTCATCCCAATCTCCTCTATCCGCCCTGTATCTGCTTCCTTCCCTGGCGGCACTACTCTCTCTCTCTCTCTCTCTCTCTCTCTCACTTGCAGGCGATACAAACTCTGCACAAACCTCCTCTCCTGCTACCCCTCCGCCCTCCTTTTCTGTTCAAACATCCGCTACGCTCATCGTCCAACGGGGACACCTCCACGGTAGGCAGGTTGAGGTTGTCCCCTAAGCTGTTGCTGTTGTTGAATTTGTTGTGGAACGGCGGGCGCGCCGGTTCCATTCGGCCTGGCTTGGATCTGTTGTTGTTGTTGCTGCTGCTGCTGAGGATGGCCGTTCCTCTGCGCCTGCCCTTGCGCCTGTCCCTGACCCCTCTGCTGTTGCTGTTGCTGCTGCTGCTGCTGCTGCTGTTGAGGAGTAGCAGAAACCGGCCTCTCATCCCCCGCACTAGGCGCAACATACAACCCTCTATCAATCACCTGCGGGATCGGCATAATCTCCGTCCCCAACTCCTGCTCAATCTTATACAAATTAAACCTATCCTCATACGTCACCAAGTTGATCGCCAATCCCAGATGCCCAAAGCGTCCAGAACGACCGATGCGATGCAGGTAGGTCTCGCTGTTCTTGGGGAAGTCAAAGTTGATGACGACGTTGACGGCTTGGATGTCGATTCCTCGTGTGAGGAGGTCTGAGCAGACGAGGTTGCGGCAGACGCCGTTTCGGAAATCGTGGAAGACACGATTGCGGTGCGATTGAAGCATCTTTGCGTGGGAGTAGAAACAGGAGTATCCGAGTTCGGTCACTTTTTTGGCGAGGAGTTCGACGCGGTTGGTAGAGTTGCAGAAAATTATCGATTGGTTGATTTGCAACTAGAGTAAAGTGGGACAAAAAAAAAAACAAGAAAAAAGAACTAGATCAGATTTTGGTCGTGCAGAGAGAGAAAAGAAAAGTACCTTGGAGAAAAGAGTGTTCAGACAATGTACTTTTTGGCGCTCTTCGACGTAAGCATAGTACTGGGTTACACCACGGAGGGTGAGCTCATCCATGAGATTGATCTCATACGGGCTTCGCATGTGTTTTTCCTGAGAAAAATATCGTCGTGTGAGCATGTTTTGCAGGGTAGACAGCAAAAAAAACATACCTTGAAGTCCTTCACGATCATAGGGAAGGTAGCACTGAAAAGCATAACTTGGCGATCGGTAGGGAGGAAAGAGAGCAATTGTTCCATAACGGGAGCGAATTCGGGGGAGAGAAGTTTATCAGCCTCATCCATAACGAAGACGGGGCACTCGCTGAGGTCTGCAACACCTTTACCAGCCAAATCCAATATACGGCCGGGTGTGCCGACGAGGACATGGACGGTTTCGGAAAGACGCAAAATGTCGTCCTTGAGGGTGGTACCGCCAGTGGTGACCATGACATGTAACTTCATGTGTTTGCCGAGGACTTTGCAGACCTGGGCTGTCTGAAGGGCGAGTTCGCGAGTGGGGACGAGTAGGAGGGCCTGGATCTTTGGTTTGGAGATATCGATCTGCTGGAGTGAGGGGATAACGAAGGCTGCGGTCTTGCCAGTGCCATTCTTAGCACGAGCGAGGATGTCACGTTTGGCGAGGGCGATGGGGATGGCCTCTTCCTGGATGGGGGAGGGCCGCTCGAAGCCGGCCTCGAAGATGCCCATGAGAAGCTCACGCTGGAGGAACATGTCCTCAAATTCTGTGCCTTTTGTGGCAGTTACATCTTCTGTTTGCGGGCGGCCATCTTTTGGAGGTGGTCGCAGACCGGCTTTCCATGATGAATCGGCAGTGGCGGGACTGGATAGAATGATATTTTTGTTAGATTTTTTTTTTCTTTTTTGCAGACCATATGGATGGCGTCGAAAAATAGCTCACGTAGATGAGGAAGGTGTGGGTGCTTGGGACATTGTACTCAATAAAAGGGTTCGGGGTGTGTACGACGTGGCCTATCGGGGTTGAAAGCGAGTATGTTGGGAGCAAGGATGCGCGTTGAATTTAAGCTTTGAGTTTGATGATTGGGCAGCAGAGAGGTTGGGATAAGAAAGGTCAGAGATGGGGAGAAGGGGTGACTGGGAGTGGCTTGTTTTGGCTGGGTGTTGTGTTATGGATTGGAATGCGGAAGAGGCACTTGCATTGCGCACAAAAAGATGACATTCCATCAACTATGTATTTTTCTCACGCTAACTCAATTATTTATTCTTTATTTTATATTTTCTCCCCAACTCAAAACACAAGCCCTCCTCCTGTTTCCCATTTCTGTCAATTCTCCAAAATATAATTGAAAGAGACGATGCGGACAACATACCGTCAACGACAATGTCTGTACCAGTCATGTATCTCCCCCCTTTGCTGCAGAGTAGGATGACCGGCCCAGTGATCTCGTTTGCTTCCCCTATCCTCCCCATTGGATTTCGCACCAGCCATGCATCCTTGAGGCCTGGTTGCGCCGCGGCTGGACGGGTCATTGGCGTGTCAATGTACCCTGGACTAATGCTGTTCACCCTGATACCATACTGTGCCCACTCTGCAGCGAGAGCCTTCGTAAGCTGTAGCACCCCGCCCTTGGACACACAGTATGCTGCTTGATGCAACGGGAACAATGCTCGGTGTCCTGCGATTGACGCCACAAAGACGATACTTCCTCCTCGTCCCTGTTTCTTCATTTCTCTGCCCGTTTGTCAGATTTTTTTCCGAAGAAAGGAGAAAGAAACCTACTTACGTTGCTACCGCCTTTGCACACAACCATGACCCCGTCGTGTTCACATCCACGACCTCCTTCCACGTCTCCGCCTCCATCCTCATCGCGTCTCCACCTGCCGCGATACCCGCAAAGCAAAGTAATACATCCACGCCCCCAAGTATTTTTGCTGCATTCTCCACTGCATTTCTCACAGACTTCTCATCTCTCACGTCCACCTCCTGTTCCACGATCTTGACGAGAGGAAAGTCGGTCTTCAATTTCTCCAGATCGTTGTGCGAGGAGGAGAGTCGGGATTGAATGTCAAATATGCAAAGTCCTTCCACCCCATGCTCGAGGAGTGCTCTCGACGCTTCCAATCCCAGACCCCCAGCTCCTCCGGTCACTATCACACACAAAGGTCAGTATTAATAGAAATTTCTTCTAGAGCGCAACTGCCTACCAATCGCATTTCCAGAAACACCAAACCTCTCTGCCGCTCTCTCAGCGGCACTCAAGCCCTCCTTCCTCTCCAACGCCTTCGTCAGCGGGTTCGTCGCAGTCGACAACGTCATTAATCCGCCTGGTCGAACACCATCCTGCTGATTTTGTTGCGACATAGCTATATCACAATGTCACTCGAATAGTCCTAAGCAAACAGAAAAAAGTGAATTGTTCAATTGAAAAGGAAAGAGGAGATCGAACGAGGAATACCATCCGTCCATGAGAATCAAGCATATATACCTCCCAGAACCAAAGCGCCTGTGAATTACCGCTCACTTTTACCTGCTTCCGTTCTCATATCGTGACCTCGATTTCCACACCCACATCTTGACTTAGAATGACACTTGACCAATAATAAAGATTGAGTATAAGTTATACGCCACCAGCGGCGTTGGAATTGTCTAGAACTGACGCCCTGTTGGGATTGCGTTTGACGCCAATGCGATGGAATACATTCCTATAGATCAAGAGAAGATCCTAAATACATTCGAGTCGGGTACAACCTACTTGCTAGGTTGAGTTCAAATGAGTGGCCCTATATGATATGAGAACCTATGAAAAGATATTTTTCAGAGCTAATCGCACAAAAATCACGAGAAAGGCAAAAAGAGAAAAATACTCACGAACAAACGCAACTCTAAATTCCTCAAACTCCTCAAACAAAATCCTCATCCAATCCCTCCCATCCCTCAGCACGACCACCCGTCCATCTCTATGATCTTTTCTCCTCTTCAATTCCTCCTCCATCATCTCCGCCGCGACCTGCGCGTCCCTACTTTGGCCTAGCAACACGATTTCCATCCTCCTCAACCCCTTAGCCTTTGCATCATCCACACACGCCGCCTGCTCCACCGCCCAATGCGGTGCCATACTCGCCGCGTCCACCAACCGCCTCACCACCCTCATCGTCGGGGTATACACCACATCCCTCACCTCCTCATCCCTCATATACGTCAAACAACTCGTAAACCGCTCCATCCTCTGCCCTCTCGTCAAATTCCTCACAATAAACGGCCCATGCGTCGGACCGAGGGCCAAATCCGTGAGGACAGGCGACAGCGCGTGTTCCAGGACGTGCCATTTATTTTGGTCAAGGTTGAGCACCGTCAGACGCGTGCATCCCTTCGCGAGCCATAGGATCCGGGTGAGCACGGTGATCGGCCATGACGTCGAGCCGTATTGGAGGTCCCCGGTGCTCGCGCTGGGTGGGGAGGTGTTGGGTACGGCGATCGGTCCGACGTGGATGCTCCGAACGAGGTCGAAGCGTAAGTGGATGGGGTCGTCTGGGATGTCGTGTGTGTAGAGGAAAGACGATATTTGTGTGGAGGTGGTAAAAACCAGCGAGTGATATCGGAAGGGAAGCATCCATGCATGTGTAGCTTTGCATACCAAGAGGAGAGGGTTGATAGATGCGGTACCGTCCGTGATTGCAGTCAGGAAGACTATTTAAGCAAAATCCAGGTTAGAGACTCGTTGCCTACATGACAGTCCAGAGCGCTACTTCGCACTGAGAACTCTGGATGCTTGCCCTGTAGGTATCCCGGTCAATGGGGAAGAAAAAGCAATGTGAAAGAGACGTACTTTGTATAATAGCTCCACAGGCAGAAAAGGACGAACATCAGTCACGTTGTCCAATGACATTCAACAGGTGATGGTGACGGAGAAAGTTTAGAAGGTGGTCTGATGATAAGATAACACCACCGGTCACAATCACGAGCCCTCAAGGCCACGATTAGGGAAACGGTCACAGGCTGCTCTAGAGTTGGAAGGATTTAGGAAGAATGATGAGTGAATAAGATGGACAGGAATTCTCCTATCTGTTTTGTTCCACCTTTCGAGACCTTGGTCTGTTTTGTTTTACTGTGGGTTCGGCCTGAACAATCGAGATGCATGACATTTTGAAGCACCGAGTTTGGGCAATTCTGATCCTTTGACACTCCAGAAAAACCTGTAGGCGTTTTTTCATTCAAATGACCGTAGAGCTTGAATGCCGTTATGCGTAAGAAGCGACAAACAAAGATAGAATCAGCACGATGAGGGACTCAATAGAGGAAGGGATTAAGAAGGCTTTGGAGAGCTCTTCGGCGAAAGAAAAGTTGCACTGTGAGGATACTGTTCGTTGAGTATTAACTTCGGATTCGATATGAGGAGAGAAATGAATCTTACCGAATTGAGGAGATATGGAGAGAGCCTAAATAGTAAGATTCGGACGGGGTCCATATTTCTGGGCTGTTCAAAGATTGAGAATAGTGAAATGAAAAAGAACGCCAATACGACACGACTGCAAGTCGTGGACCTCAGGCTCCACAAGAGACATAGAAACAGAATTTGGCGTTTCTCAACAAGCCTCTGTGAATAGAAAGGAATGTGCTTGTGGGCAGAGTTCTAAAGGCGTGCGTTTCTAAGATATATATTGCGCGGGGAGAATCTAAATGTTGGGACAAGAATTAATTAGAGCCCTCCTCTGCAGCTGCCAGCTTTTGTTTCGTGAGCTCCTTCATCCGTCGCACGTAACTAGTAAAAAGAAAAAAAGGTGGGCAATTTAGCAAGGGAAGCGAAGGTATTTGGTGTATCGTGACATACTCGTCATATTGGCACCTAAGTTACATGGATTCAGTAAGCCACTGGCATTTTCGAAAGAGGCAAGTTTAACTCACTGTTCATAAACATGACGTTCATGGTCGCATTCCCAAGGTTTGTACATGGCCTTCTTCCGGCAAACATTTAGAGGGATGAGCAAACTAGAGTCAGGGAAAAAGATTATGAGATATATCCAGAGATCATAGAGCGCGTTCAGGCATAGTTGGTAGCAATGGTCGAAGGCCGCACGATGATAGGAAAGAACAGACACATAAGCCAAGAAACAAGTCAATAAACGGGTAGCAAAACGAAGAACAAGGAAACATACGCAGAGCAGGAATCTCTCCAGCCCAGAGGGACCTTGTTTGCCTTGAGCTCTTCCTGAGATGCTGTCGTCGACGATGTCATGGTTTGAGTTGTATTTCAGCCGAGAGATGGTTGGCTGAACTCGGGTGTGCCCAAAGTGGAGGTGAGTACCAGATTCCCACGACAATCCTGTGTGCCTATTGGCCATCGAGCCAAACAACCGCCAAAGATTTTCCTATGAGCTCACTCTTCAAGCTTCAAGCTTCAACCAACATGATCACCAGCTTACGACAAATCCAATAATTTTTGTCTAGCCATGCGGATTCTATAACATCCATCTCTCTCATCCATCGGATTAAACCAGTTTTTACCCGATTACCGAAGCCCTCAAATCAGGCGTCTGGAAACCACCAGGACACGCTTTCCATTACATCTACTCAGTGGCAGGTTCACTGAAGGTGGATAATCACAGAGCGCAATATATCTTTAATCGAACTGGATGAACCGTTTATTAACGGATCGCTTGTAAGCGCAATACTTTCTCGTCATAACCCTATCATGCTGCATTCTAGAGTATGGGATTTCGAATATCCTGCTTGCTGTTGATTGTCAACAGACAAAAATAAATGGTACAGAAAAAAAAACGAAATTGGGATGTACATGGACCAAAAAAAAAACGCGAATCGTCGAAGAAGAAAGAAAATCTATGCAATAAATTACACGAACGATTAATGGGGAACCAGAATGCCAAACGATAGGCCAAACGATGACGCAAAAAAAAAGTATCGACCATCCACGGAATTAAAAGAGAAAAAAACGTTCATGGTATCCAATCTCGACTGGAGCGCGGCTGCGTTCCATATCCGCCATGTGGATAACGATGGGTGTTACCAGCAATTCTCTTCTGTCCGTGATGTCCAGAACGATGATGGTGATGATAATCTGCCCAATGCATACCTTGTCCCGTGGATGGCCCGGCGTTATGCATATGACCACCGGCAGAGGTGGCCACTGGCCTGTTTGCGAGAGGAGACGCTTTTGGGGTCAACCAGGAAGACCCAGAAGATCGAGGGAAGAATCGCATGGGGTTGAACAAGTTCTGCGATTTGACTTTGCTGCGCCGAGCATGGCTTTCCTGGATGGCTATAGGCCGTGATCCTATATGACGCTGTTGCTCCGGCCAGACGACGTAATTCGGGGATCTGGGAGGAAAGTCTTCGATGGACGACACACTGTGCGAGTCGTCCGAGTACTTGGAATATAACGACTGTTCAGCTGCAACTGCATAAACGGATGTGTTGGGCGAAGAATATCTTTTCTGAGTCCTGTAGTCGTCCATGTACGTTTCATCCTGGTGATGATGGAAGAACGGTTTTGATTCGACGACAGGTGTCGCCAAGAAGACGGAAGACGCGAAACGGTTATCATCCGTCATTTCGGTCGCTGTCGATCCCGCAAAGGAAGGATAGGCCGTCGACTCTGCACCGTAAATGTCGCTGGATTGGTAGTCATATGCAGACTCCATTCCGAACGTATCTCGGAAGTCATTGTAATGTGGGTGACCAGCGCTGTTTGGAGTTGTGGGCTCCGAAAGATCCGAGGAATATGAAGACCTTCCGGAATTTTCGTATGGCATCTCGAGTTCGTCCTCGAAGAGGTCCATGTCGTTGGGCCGATCACCATAACAAGAATCACCATCTCCCACCCAAACCTCTCTCTCGAAATAGTCGCCAGCTGTAGATTCCTGGCTCTTGAACGTTGAAGCAACCCCGGAAACAGAAAGGACGCAGTACGGCTCGACTCCCTCAGGGACCTTAGGCACGGGTCGTTTCTCCACTGGCTTGCGGTTGTCCACGTTTCCAAGGTCCACACCGGCCTCCCACGGGCATCTTGCGAGGCTACCTTCGAAAATAACGTTGTCGGAATAGAAGTTGGTGATGTCACGAATTTGGGCGCGGAATTCTGAAAGGGACAAACGGCCCCTCCAGTCGATGTCCAAAGCCTGAACGAGAATGTCGTTGAGCTCTTCTGAGATAGGGAGCACACCCGTTAGGAATCGGAGTGGATCTTGTGTGTAGGCGTGATATGTCGGATCGTCGACCATCGCAGCCTTCCATGGGTTTCGTCCCGTCACAAGGTTGAGGAGAATTATTCCCAACGACCAGATGTCGTTGTGCATGGGTGAGTAAGGAGCAGCAGTGTCTGAGTCCCCTGCCTGACATTCTAATCACAGGTTTCAGAGTTGTGCCATCAATGAAATGATCATATAAAAACAACGTACCTGGGCTCATATGGTATACGCTGCCAGTACGGAACTCCTTGCTCATCTTGTCCGTAGTGGCGAGACCAAAGTCGGTTATGGCGACTCTGAATCCTCCGTCGAAGCAGAGGATGTTTTCGGGCTTGAGGTCCCGATGATAGATGCCCAGCGAGTGGCAATATTGCACAGCGTCGATCAATTGCAGGAAGACGTGCTTGATGAGGCCGTTGTTTCCCAGGTACTGGCACTTGTGCAGAATCTGGGTAAACAAATCATCGTCTGGAGCGAACTCCATGATGATGAACATGTGGTTCATGTCTTCGACGACACGATGGAGACTGACGACCGAGGGATGCGCCGAAGCGATTTGGTGCAGTGTAATTTCCCGTATGTGAAGCTGGCGTCGGAGGGACGAATGGCCATGGTTGCTGGCCAGACACTTGACTGCGAAAGAGCGGCGTCCGTTCGAGAACGCATCGACTGCTCGGTAGACAACGCCATAACCTCCAACGCCTAGAACTTCGACCAGTTCTAGAGTGTTGTTGTCGATGAGTGTTCCCAACGGAGGGTGGGAGGGGGGTGGTTGTATAGGCGCTTTCTTCGACATGGTGGAGGCTGGAAAAAGTGCAGAACAGGTCAGAGTTGCCTACTGGAAGGTCAAATTTTTTTCTGACCAACAATATAGGGAGCGCAGAAGGGGTGGACTACTGGTGCACCTCTGGGGTCCCTTCAGTGCGTGCGCGACATGAGGTTGTGAAACACACTCACCAATCTCGAAAAGCACGATCCTGCTGGATTGTTGCTTGTTACCCTTTGCCCTTTGAGGCACAGAAAGAGTTTGTCTTCTATACCGCAGCCCGTTTGTGATAAAACGAAACAGTGTGGAACGTTGTCCCAAACTTATGGACAGTTCCGTCGAGTCCCCTATCGGAACCATGCCGAGGAGTTGCCACTCCTCGACTCGACTCAGCACAACGGGATTAGCCATGCATCGAGTTATTTTCCCTTTGAATTCTGTTCTCAGAAGTTTCGGATCGCCACGTTTTGTGTCTATGTTAGGAGAAAGGCCGCAATGCAGTTTGGAGACCCACTCAGACATTCAACCCAATTTGGGTCTCGCGGATGCGTGGACGAGTAAATTCAGGTTTATGAAGTCATCAGCATTCCCATTCTCCCCCCAGCCAGAGTTTTTATGCTTGCTCATACAGCTGCGGTTATTGGCGGTGGAAAAATTGTGTGCAGGAAACCATTCATTCTGTTTGGAGTGACGAGTGGGTGACGAGTTGCAAACCTTGGTAATCTGATGTCGACTTCCTACAAGATCGATCGACACGATCGACACCGCTATTTGGTCGACGTCATTCCATTGCGGGTCGCACCTCCGACCTTTTTATCGTCCAGTCCCTACACGACACATAAGGTGGTGTGTATCCTTGTCTTTTTCTCTTCTTTTTCTTATTTTTTTTTTCTTTCTTCGCAGATGAAACCGAAACAAGACTTTAACCGATCACATTTCTGGTAACAATAGCTAATTTATGATGGATCCATTTTTTTAAAAACAAAAGCGCAAGCCGTACTACTACGAATCCGATTCCTTGCAATTTCATTTCGCGTATCAGGACTATCGGTTCATCCAAAGGCCACTCAGCAGACAGTTTCGCTATTGGATGCATTCGAAAAACGTTGCATGCATGTTCTTTGACAAAGGAGTTTCACTATCCATTTTGTGAAGACGTCCTCAATGTCATTAGTCATTGGAACGTTGGCGAGTTTGACAACGAGATATGAAGCGACCTAGTCCACATAGAATGATTCTGGTTCTCTTAGTTGACCCTTTGAACCCCCTCGACTAAGTATTACCGACCCAGCACCCCTTGACCGAATCTCTGATGCAACACGGAGATGGGCGCCAGGTTCAAGTTCTAGACTCCCAAACACAAATGAAATGACCTCGTTTATGGAGGAGAAATAGTATTATGTATAGGTGCGAACGGAAAAGTCGAAACACTATGAAAATACTGGACACTCTATGGCATAATGTATAAAAAAAAAACGGTCAAAAACCATAACCTTGAGAGGCTAAAGGGTACTCGGGAGGGGTGTGGTGGATTTAAATAAATAGTGCGAGCGAGCACACCGGGAAAGAATGGGTAGAGTACTCATACAGAAAAACCGTAATAATGGAATGGTACAAAAAAGGACCTAATGGGAAGGTCATGATGATTTCTACGAGTGGTACACGACAGGGTTTGAAATGAGCGACGACGGGTAAGACAAAAAGGATAGGACGGTAGGCCTAGGCAAGCTGTGGCCGCCAGAAGAGTAGTAGGTGTTGGAAGGAACCGATCTATAGTCAGGATCTTGAGAAACGGGGTTATGTGTATAATAATTATTATGGGTGCAGGGGGGGACGAGAGACGGTCATCCGACCATAGCGTCTATTTTCCGCCGGATGTCTTGAAAACGACTAAACCACCTAGAGCAATGGAATAACCTGGGAACATAGAGCAGTCAGTATTGGAAAGAAGCATTAGGAGAAGGGGCACATAAAAATGGACAACGGAACCCAGGACATGTACTGGGAAAGCAGTAACGGGATAACGGAAAGTAAAGTGGAATCCAAAGAGAAGCAATAGAGTATACAAACGGAGAAGGATTGCTATAGAATTAAAATCTCAAGAAGAGTCCAGATTCCTGAGCACCCATGGAATGAAATCCGCGATGCCCTGAAGTTAAAGGAGAAATATGTGGAAAGGCATAGCAACATCAGGATGGTACGCCTGAGAAGCGAAGTCGCGGAATCGAGAAAAGAACTCGGAAGACAGCGCAGGAAAAGTGGGGATAAAGATAAGAAATTGCGGGGTCGTAAACGAGCGAAAAGTGAACAGCACAGTTGCTCGTTCGGCAACACCGCCCCAAACAGTGAAGTTGCAAGGAGGTTGAACATAAAGTGAAGAAAAAAAAAGGCAAAATTGGAATAAATGTTAGGAAAAAATGAAAGGGAAGAAGCGCGAAAGAGGGAAACCGGGAAGAGAAAAAAGAAGGACTCACCAAAGACTTGCAAAGGGGTGACCTGACTTCCAAAGAGAATGACTGATCCAGTGATCAAAAGGATGTCCTGTTTGCAGGGGAGATGACAAGCGGCAGACGTATTCGGAAATCCACCACAAAACAGCGACATATCCAGAATTGACGCGTCATGTCATTCGTGACATTTTTATCGTGGCGTCGGGAAAGGAATGCGTTATTTTAGCAATCACGATGTTTGTGTTGCAAAAACGGGTTTCAAAGAGCCGTGACAGAAGAAGCGCGCCCGTGGAAAAGATGGTTAAGGGTATTGTGATGCGTTGAATCATCGATTGGTGGGCAAGTTGTTGAATTGGTTTTTGGGGTCGAGATCCACGTTTTTAATGTTTGTTGGATGGCGCAATAAAGGCAGTTCGAGTTCGATGCATCGTCAATTGCGACAGAAGGGGAAGGAGGGACGAGGAGGAAGGGCAATAAGGCATCAGTAAAAGTGTTCGAAGAGCGTCGGGAAAGGACAAAATAGGAAATGCGAAAGAAAAGATGAGATGAACATTGAAGGGCGACAAAACGGAACTCGGGGCAAAGTGGAAGATGAAGTACCAAGAAAAAAAATAAACCCCGGGACATGCGAATAAGAAAGGGAAAAAAGAAGAGGTATAGAAAGACCAATGGCCGCGCAAGGAAGTAGCATTGGGGAACACAAACCCAAAACTTGAACCCACTTCGGGAACCTTCTTCATGCTAACGAATACACGTGTTCAAACAGAGACGAAGATTCGCGCGACGATATCAAGACGTGCGAAACCTTGACATGATCTATTTTGCCGAAGTAGGTTCACAAAAACAAACCCGTACGTTCGTATACGAACGTACGACGAAATGGCCATATGGAGTGGTCGTGGCTCGTCAAAGGAAGACTCAAATTTCTGGAGAAACATTCCCGAAACAACGTTCCGCTGCCCCAAAGCGCAGTTCCAGCCATTCATTTGAAGAAAGTCCTGAACCATCGAACGAGGTTCCGACTACTCGCCATTACGAAAAACAAGTAAAAGAGGTAAAGATCCCACACAGACGGGGTCCAAAATGAGACAAAACGGTGGCAGAGGGAGAACATAAGACACGCTCAAACAGCTGTAAAGAGGAAAGAAAGAGGGGCTGATGCAACACACATCGGCGAGAAAAGGAATTCAGAAAGATAGCAAGAGAGAAGAGGGAACAGCGTCCCATGTGTGATCTCCAACGGACCATGTCTGGACCCTCCGGATGAACGAAAAGAAAGGGAAGAAACATGGTGATGGCGCATCGCATGAGAGCTAAACGGCAAAAGAAAACCAATTGGCAAGACAGGGAGGGGTGCAAATCTGTAAGAGCACCCTTTCCACCAAGCAACGAAAACAGTGTTTATAGGCGCAGAGGCGGGAGATGGTCGCCTCAAACAAGAAACGAAAAAGAAAAAGAAAAAAAGACACCAAAAGATGATTAATATTGAAAGTGAATCTCACCTTGAAGACGCCAGCGAGGGTCAAAATTAAGCCACTGCCGACACCGACCAAAAAGACGGCAGCAACGTTCAGTAAGAACGCAACCGCTGCGTTGCTAACCAGCACGAAGAAGCCTAGCTTTTGTAATTCGTAGAAAGGCGCGAGTCCTTCTGTGAAGGGGAGGAAGAATAGATTGATGATCGCGCACACGGGGGCATAGTAATGCAGCGAGACCAGCGGGTCCATCTTGAGGTTGTGCAGAAGGATTTGAATCATGACTAAACGCGAAGCTTCGAACTACGATCAGAAAAGAAAAAGATGGAATTAGTTGACGAGTTCCAGAAATGGAGAAATAAAGCCATTTCGGATCGCGGGATAGGGGATAAATAGGCATCAAAACGACATACGGCAACGGCGGCTGCTTGGATAATGAAACCAAAGAGGTTGAAGTGGAGTTCCCCTTGAGAAGCTAAGGCAACGCCAGTAGAGATCATCAGGACGATCACAGCCAATTTCTTGTTGGGCTCTTGAATACGGAATGTCCAAGATATTAGGAGGATAGCTACGGGCACAAAAGCCTAAAATGATTGGCGGAAACAGAAGAGTCAACGAGATGTTGCCAAGCCCCATGGGCAATGAAGACCGAAATGTGAAAAATGCCCACCTTAAGCATTTGGATGTAGGAAACGCTCAAGTACAGATACGCGGTATTGCTGAGAATCAAGCTGCCCGAGAAGAGGAGACCAATGGGCAAGATTGAGCGGACGAACATTTCTTTCGTCATGTGCACATCCCGGATGCCATCGAGGAGATTGGTTGTTCGCTGAAGAATGCGCGTACCAACGGCGGCGAAACCCAAATGCCATGTCACCAGGAAGACTGGGAACTTGAAATTGAGGGTATTGTAGAGGTAATTGTTGTAGATGATGACAGCAGAACTCAGCGCTATCCAGATAGGGATGATGATGGCGGGCGAAAGCTTGTACTTTTGCGATGTGGGGGTCGCCTTTGGCATTTGGGCTGAGACTGGCGAGGGTAGGTCCATGGTAGACGAGGGAATCTTGACTTGCAGCAACTCCTGCTCTTCTACCGTTTTTTCCTGATCGTGCTTTGCGGATGACATCTCGAAGAAATGAAGGCTATGAGAGATTGCAGAGAGCTCAGCGGGTATTCTGGACGGGTATGAGACACAAGGACGCACAATGTGTGATTACAACGTGCCAAAGGAGAGAATAAGAGAGGGGATGAATGATGCCAAACTCAGCTTATTGCGGGAAAGCAATTTTAATTTATGTAACTCTTTCTTCGGCAAGCCCTCTCCGGCCAGGCAAATCCATCAGGCACGTGGATGCACGGACCTAGCCCTCTTGCCTGCCAGCCGCCTCTTCCTTTGCCCGCCATCGTCGTACACATCATGTCTAGCCTCCAGGGCTACGTCGATCGCCGTGTCCTCCTCGTTCTCCAAGACGGGCGCGCAATCGTGGTATGTCTTGCTCATGGAACTCGCAAAATACACCACGGTTGACCCACTCTCAGGGAGTGTTGGCAGGTTTCGATCAGAAATCGAACATCGTTCTCGCAGACTCCAAAGAACGCGTCTACAGCGCCGATGAGGGTGTAGAGGAAATCCCTCTTGGATTGTATCTCGTCAAAGGAGAGTTAATGTGAGGCACCTTACTTTTTACTGGTCGCGTCGTACCCTTACGCCATCTTTTAGATGTCTCATCGGCGAAATTGACGAGGAAATCGATAAGTCTGTGGACTTGGCGACGATACGCGCAGAACCTATTCCACCTATCCGATATGGCTGATTCTAATCCATCTTGGAGTTTCGGGAACTCAGAGCATAGACACTGGATCATGTCGCACATCCTTCAAGCCAGGACTTGTATCGGTGCACGCTCTCCTTTACTTTTCACTGTTCTCTGTCGAGAACCCGCAAAATCGCAAACATTTCCTCGTCTTTTGGAATAAATGAGGATGGTTTAGGTCTTGTGCACGCGTTATATCTCCGAGATGTACATAATAGATGTGCGTATCTCATCAGCGAGGAGTTGACGACACCCACTATCTCTTTCAGTGTTTTTATCGATTAGATTTCGTTTGACGCCAATGATCATACATAATCTCTTGCCTCCAACGCTCTGAAAGATCTTCTGGCCAACAACCGCCACTCCAAAGCACTGAGCCACCACGACAATCGCATGGGATAAAATGCCAACGCTTCAAGCCTCAAAATTGAATCCGAGAGAAAATGCTTCTTTGTCATTCGTAAAAACCAGAGATGCCATATACTCGAAATTTATAGAATTGGGTTTTCGAACGGATTTTGTTTTTGCGATTGGTCGCGACTACTTCGTCCTCTGATCCATCGTATCAGCCATGCTTTGTCCCATTTTCCTGGCCTGGTTTTTATCTGGCATGGATTGCTCTGAAGTTCCTTTTTCCTAATCGTGTCAATCAGTATCAGCGCTCACCCCTCAGGAAACCGATTCAAAACACCGTACCAAGTCAGGGAAATACTCTGAACAAACTCCAGTCAGTCATTTTCTTCGAAACGCGATATCTATGTAACATACCCTTCCTCTGTTCCCCGTCGGAGATGTGGCCAGCGTTGAATGTCTTATCGACAGAAGCTCGTCCCATGGGCTTCTGATCTTCCATTGGAGGCGAGTTGGTCCCGCAAGTGGATTTGTTAGGAAGAGATGATTTGGCGGACATTTCGAATGACAATGGGAAGAGAGGTTCGAGATGAGTTTGCCCCTCTTTTGACTCCTCCAGTGGGTCGGATGACATCAGTTGGCGCAGTGAGTTCATGATGTCAGATTTCCCTATCCGGTAATTTTTATGACTGTTTTGAATCGGTTTTGTCGTGTGCTAGACTACGTCGAAACGGTCTCATGCAACTGGTTTATCGATCGGTATGTTTTTTTCTCTCTTGTCTTGCGTCGGAGAAAACATTCGACAACTTAGTCTCTTGTTCTCTCTAGGGACATTCCATTATTTGATTGACATCGGACAAAGTAACTTATCAAAGTGTTCTCTCGTTTGTGCTTGAAAGCCACTCGGACGGTGGTAGAGAAGTGTCCTTACCATAACGACCCTTGGAGTTGCGATTGATCACATTGAAACCCCCTGTTGCACAGGCGCTTAACTCGTCCCATCCAGTCCAATAACAGCAAACAAGCGTCAGTCTCAAGGAACATTGTTTGAGAGGTACTTTCAAGCTCCAGAAATTTATTGGTGTCTCTTCACAACGTTTCTATCGCGTCCATGGCTCGTGGGGTATTGGCGCTGTCTACGCCTCACCACCATACCGTTGTGCCTACTCTTATTCCCAATCTTATCCTCAAGGTTGGTACACGAAGATCCCATCAAACTTACCAATTCGGGGATGCCATCACAACCTTATTTGTTCGGAGCCAATTCTACACCCATAATACTGGGACTCATTGGCCGCCTTCACCAAGCCATTCAAATTATTTACGGTACATATATTCTACTTCTTTTCATAATATTAAGGTATTAATGTAGGCACATAGTAGACGTGATATACATATAGAATTAGAAGCTCACTTCTAAGTTGATGCCACTGCAGCTCAGTGCATTCGGAACATGGAACGGATGGAAGCCACCCTCCCAATATCGGTGGCCTTAGTAACTGGCAAGCAGTTTGATGCCATATGATTTCGAGCGAGAGCCTCTCTCCGCGGAAGACAGGTGGTTATGGACAGACACACAGCAAACGAAGAAAAAGCTATGTGCAATATGTAGAACAAGGAGGAACAAGCTGGAACAAGGACACAACCCTTCATGCAGCCGAGTCTTTGTACTTTCATACTCACCGCCTAAACTTCGTCGGATGATTGGACTCCGTATCTACCAGAAATTCTATGTACAAACTCTACAATCGATGATCAATCTTTTACATCTGTCGTCCTCATCTTTTGATCCTTTGCAGGCATCCTTGGTCTCAACAAGGAGGGGACCTCGATCGAGGCACCAGGTTGGGTTTTTTTGCCTCGACAGTGTGCACCACACGTTTTTCTCTACTGTCTCCGGATTCACCGACTGAGTCGAGATTGCAACGTAAACAATCTCAATAAACAATCTCAAAGCTGGACGGCCGGCCGTGTGGAGGCCCTCCATATTAGTGACCGCCAGAAACCGCCGCTATGGATCCTCCAAGTTCAAGTAGGGATTACTTCCAGTGAACCTGGGGATCGTGAATCCCAAGTATGTCATTGGTAAGATATTAAGATAACATCAATAGACGGTCTGTGTATGAAAGATCATTAGTAATTTGCAGATGCAACAGTGTTCGAAGATAAGATAGTGGTACCTTCAAGTTGATGTTTCTTGATATCATCTCTTTGAGACGCTACGATGTCACCACGCATCAGTAGTCTGTCAGAGTCGGTTCTCAATCCTGGCCTAGACACCCAATCAGATTCTCTAATAGGCTTATAAGTCTTTGAGACAGCCACGTACGATATAGCGTAGAAGAGTCCGTTGTGCCCTTCAACGAGGGATCGAGGCTTAGCGACAGTGTGTTTTCGAGGATACAAAAGTTACAGCAAGATCAACCGTCCAAAAATCGAAGCCCCATCCTTTCACGACCTGGTATAATCCTAGTTACATTTGTTGGAAACACTTGAAGCTGGAGCAGGTGGTTAACGGTGCCATGGATACTAGCAAGCCCCAGCGTTGGACGAGATAGATAAGATCTGTTACGGAAACCAACAATCTTTGGTGATCATGACGATGATTCTCACAATCGCTCTTTGAGTTCCACGTCCCTAAAATCACCTTGGACGATTGTCCACCTTGATCATGACGGAGGGTTGTTGCTAAACTGGATTGAATATCGCCGAGCGGCGAAGAAAGTTGGAGAGGATGTTCCAACAGTCAAAGCCACCGAGAATTATAGATGAAGTCATGAACTTATATGAATATTCTCAGAGTTGAGCAGAGCCACAGCGTGGTAAAGCCTGATAGTTGGCTATTAGCCATGATGCACGCCTCGTGTTGAGCGGATCAGTCGACCTTGAGTACTTGAGTAATGGGTGTGGGACGCGCCTGAATAGAAGGCTCGGACGCACAAGATATGACGACAGCGAGGAATCAATACATGACGTATAAATGAATTCTTTCCTGATCGAACGTCCGGCGGGAAGGCTAATTATCTCGAGTATGAAGACGACGATTTCAACATCAACATGTGCCTGTGGTCGCAGCGAAAACGAAAAGAATCTTTATCAATTTACCAAAGCATAAAGTACATACGTCCATTTGCAATCTTTCTTGTCAGTTCTTGAGGCGGGCTGTCCACCATTCTTCAAATAGCGAAAGTCCCAGGCCACCTTCCACTCCCAGATCCTCAGTTTCTCTGGTATATAAATGACAGTCCCGCGGTCTGGTAGTAACAGCGTCCCCGGTTGGGGCTTCAGCATCTGGAATAATATGCCGATGAGGAAGTCCAAGGATCTTCGCGAACGTTAGACAAATTTCGTATTTCGTGAAAGGTTCGTCGGCAGAGTAATGAAGGGTGGGTGGGATGGTCTTCTTTAAGCCTATATCACCAAAGCGCCACAGTTATTTTCCAGAACACTGGACACTATAGCACATGGCAATTCTTACCTGTAAGGCGCACGAGGAAATTGGCGATATCCTCCACATTTGTGGGGTATCGCGTCGCAAAATGATCCATTTTGTAAGTCTTTCCAGACTGGTCTTGGACTACATCGAGCAGGACATTGATAGCAGAGTCCGAGTTTTTAGGTGCTGGTCCATATCTAGACAAACAGTATCGGCCAAGGCTGAGCAAGCATCAAGGCACTCATGGGACTTACAACACGGGAACTCTCAATACAATGGCTTTGGCACCATCCACTCCCAAGACCGCGGTTTCTCCGTCGCGCTTGGATTTCCCATAGAACTGAAGAGGGTTTGTGGAAGCAGATGGTGTATAAGGAGGGGAGGTGCCGTCAAAAACGTAATCTACAGGTCACCCGGATTTGGCGGGTAAGAGATTCATAAAAGGTAAAACATGAGTATACCACTTACCAGTTGAGATGTAGACCAGATTAAACTTGAGCGACTTGGATAGGGCAGCGAGATGTCCTGGAACGTCTGCATTCAGCTATATGACATAGTCAGTCAGAAGGTCCACAAAACGTGAGATATGCTCACTCGTTGAGCTGCGGACGGATCCTTAAGAGACGTCAGTAAGACGTTTGAGGGTATATGCGATGCCTTTTCACCCTTTCAGCGACGTCAGGTCGTCGTTCAGCAGCACAGTGTATCACCCCTGTTCACCGACAGATGTATCAGGGGATTATGTCAAGAATGAAAAAAACAAGGGTGCGTACAGTCGGGTTTGACCTCATTGAAGAAAGAGACCACTTTATCTTTTTCGGTGAGATCAAGCTTTACGAGATTGTCAGAAACATGAGAGTAAGCGAGTCCAATGACATCGAATCCTGCATCCTTGAATGCTTTGAAAACCGCCGATCCAAGCACGCCAGAGGCACCTGAAGGGATATTGGAGTCAGACTTTTCAATAGTATTTCAAATTGAATGCCTCAGACCTGTAATAACCACCTTCATGACTAAGTTGAGGGTATAGAGTCCTTAGACTGAAGCCCTTGCGGATGTGAAGACGAGCAGATCAAGCCAGTGAAGCCGCAATCTAATCGCGCCGCTGCTTTCGGTAATCACCGAACGTGGGTAGTCCCTTGGCAACTTGATCTTTTGAAATTGGTTGCCCAAGTAACGGTATGTTTTCTGCCTTTGCACTGATCACTAACATCGGTCTCAGATATCATTTCCTCTTCCAAAGCTCTTTCTCTACCACTATCGTAATGGATAGACCATGCTTGTTGGATATCTCGACCTATGGGCCGCGTCAATGTGTCGACCCACCTTGAGGCTTGATCATATCTCGAATTTTGGGGGACACTTCAAGTTGCGGCGTGGAAGTGATTTTATTTTGACGTCTGCTCTCTCTCTTTCTTAAGTCGGCCTGACCAGGTGTTCAACTTCAAGCTCGGACTTTGTTATGCGTACAGTCATGACACTCCTGAATCGGCGGGTTCTCGTGGCGTATCGTGGTATTTACTATTCCCTTCGCAAAGCCATGGTCAGCTTCTATGGAGAGCGGTGAGCCATGACCATCACACTCTAGTCGCAGAGTCCCGTTCCAGCTTTCTCCTCCGGGAAAGCTTTCGAATGGATTGTTCTGACAGATGTGGGACCAACTGGATGTTTATCCTAACCCCCAATCTTATCGGATCTTTCATTCCGAACCCCTCCAAAAATCCTATTTTGGTGATCACTCGCCCACGAGAGCAGAGCCGACGTCGATTATATGCAAGTATGTTGGTGTTGATTCAGACACCGAACGCCGAATGTATACCTATTTTGATGGCGCACTCAACTATACATATGGTCTGGACAAACATAAATGTAAATCCATCGCCAATGGCCATTGGCCATGAACGATCTGCACGGATTTTTCGGTCCTTCAAGAATTAATTCATCACGAAAAATTAAATTGCGAAGCAGGAATTTAGAGGTCATGGGTCTAGTCACATTAAGTTGTGGGATCCATTACATATGCCCATTGGCTGGAGCGACAAAGTTGCCGGTGAGTTCGAGATGTTCACTTTCTCCCCTTCTTTTCTTTTTTACTGAATTGTCTCAGAGAGTCTCCTCTTTTTTTCGAGCTTTTGAATGCCACGCAGCACCTAATTACGAACGGGAAGAAAAACACTTTGGTCACTAGACTCTGGAGAAGCCTTGCTTACGATGACGCGCCTTTTCTTCACAACGAATGATTCCTCTTCTATCGATGATTTCTCAACGGTTTTGAAAGCCTTGGTCATGAGGTCTCATAAATTGCTATGGCCTTTCACTGTTGGGAATACGTTCTGGCCACCAGAAATCTCGGTCCCGTCCAAATGCGCTGAGAAGGATTTTTCGGACTCAATAAAGCGTGGTTTTGTCTCTTCACTGGCCAGCATTCAGACAGACTCTTTTGACTTATCCCAGGAATGGCATCCCGCCCTACGGTGTCGCGTCGGCAATGCCCTGTACCCCACCGCCAAAGAACCTCAAAGAACTTGTGGTTTATTTATACGCTACAGAAAAGGTAGATTTGTTCATCCAACTTGAAGAAGAACTCACGTACAACCTTTACTCCTTCACTTTGAGTTAGCGAGAGTCGTGTTTGTGTAGAAGGAGGGATGTCAACAACCTTCAGATGATTCTTCTACCCTGCCCTCAATACGACAGCCGTGGCAGGCAAGCGGCGGGATTGACGCACAGGGATGTTCTCACTCGCTGTTATCAGAACCTACGAATGATAACGCAACATCTGCGCGCCATGTCGTTGAGCTTTGAAAACGCCGAGGCTTCCCAAATGCATGCAGTCCACATGCTTCCCAACTATATATTTCCTTGTATGTATGTCCGCCCACCAAATTTGATTGCTCATTTGCAGAAAAACCAAGGAGTTGCTCGAGATGATCATGTACTCGTAGTACAGGTACTGGCAGTTCCTCTCACTCGCAAGGTGATTGTGTACATCCCTTCCGGTTACTTGAAAATGGGAGTCAGCAGAGAGTGGGTAGAAAGACTGGGTGATAATTATCAGATTATTTGAAGCAGTGAAGTAGGGCGCTATGCTCATGCCGAGTGACCCTGCGCTCAAACGCCTGTGAACGTGGTTGCCGTTACCAACAGGGCTCTTCCCAATCGGGATTGTATACCACGTGTCGAGACTCGAAATCATGTCCGAGCCGTTTCCCATCAACGACCAACTCGTTAACCAGCCAATCCGAAAACCTCATGTTCTCTCTCACACATATCCCTTATCTGAATCCCAAAATGCGGGGTTCCGTCAAAGGAAGCTACAAGTTGCTCTCACTGCCTTGTCTGAGGCGATCCTCTCATCCCCAATATCATCCAGAACAATTTCGGATGGCCTTACCCACTGCCATGACATCGCAAACACAGGCTGGGGTGTGTAAAAATATTTCCTCTTAACGGGAATATCTTGTTGGCAGTTTCCATTAGGAACGTATGTCCAAAACCGTGAGATCCCATGAATCCCCATCTTACCTTTGACTCTGATCTGTTTCAGGATTTTGTAAATATTGACCCATTCCTTCGGTCCTAATCCTTGGATCGTGGATCTGTGCATTACATAAATTTTTGGACTTTACACCTATAGCCTCCATGGACCTGCTGAGCTTCTTCTGGTTATTGCGCAAGGAGCAACACTATATGTACCCCGACCCAAAAAAGTTGATGCCCTTTTCCCCAAGGTTAGGCTTCGTTGTCTGACGTTCTCCAATTCTCCTCGATGCGCCGTCGTGCAAACACCAATCTCTCCACCGATTCCACCTCTCGGGCTAATCTCAAGTTTGTCCCCACCCCAATATACTCTCATGTCTCCACATACCGGTATGTCTGAACCTATATATTTATCATGTAGAATATGTACTCATATTGCAGCCGAACAGTTCGACGAAACTTGAACTCCAGATATACAGTCCATCACTCAAGGTTCACGAAGACGACCGCGGACCTATTGCTGTTTTCAGTGACCATGACCAAGTCACCGGCAAGGTCACCTTGGATCCTAGCTGCTATCCATCTGGACGTTTGACCATCGCAGTACGTTGAAGTACCTTTGTTCAGTGTTAAGCCAGTTATTGACATGATTATACAAGATTCAAGGCTCATTTACATATCTTCCTGCCAAAAATTGGGATGACCCATCACCCGTCGAACCACGGACTTACAAATTCCTCTCTTCGATCAACACAATATCGATTTCCAATGCTGAATCAAGCACACCCAAATCTGCCTTCCGCGATGCTTTCGTTAGGCGCCGGCCAAGTATAGCAAGCATCAACATCCCCTCGAGTAGCTCTGAGCGGTCGCACCCCTTCAGCTTTTCTCTACCCGAGAGTAGTCGGCCAGGCGAAGAGATGCCACCGACATTCATTTCTTCCAAAGATCCAGACTCGCCGGATTTCTTTGAAGTGTCGTATAGCATTATGGCAGAATGGGAACCGAGTGATCCTTTAGAAATACCATCTCGGTACGTTCATTGCCCGAATCAAACTTTCTTGTTCTTAGTTTCCAACTTGCGCAGCCTTGAAATTCCTATTCTCATACAGCCTGATGCTGATTTCCAGTGTATCGATGCATCATCCACCACACCGGAGTCGTGGCTGGAAATGCCAATGAGGTCTGACAGACCTATCCCAGTTCGGTGTGCAGTGAGTATTCGACATTTACTTGCAATCATATTCCCTGTTCCGTGTTCGAGAGCTGACATCTCTGCCCAGGTCACCCTTCCAACTGCACTGACATTCTCTCGTTCCTCTTCCATTCCTTATTTCGTTGTATTCACAACCACCCCGCGCTCAACCGAACTGGCTAGAGAAATTGCGGCCGATGCAACTATATCTGTCTCACTGATCCGTCAAACCATCATCACCGACCAAACCACACTTCCTCCGACGCCACCACTAACACCTTCGAGTGACGAAGCTGAAACAACCTTTCGCCCTAAAATTCTACGACGAGTAGCACGATCACAACCACGGTTGAACATTACGAAGCCACGGCGACCGTCAGATGCTGCAGTCGTCAGTCCATCACAAGAAAAGCCTTTGCCGTCGATTCCCGTCAACCACCAAATATTCTCGGACACCCGTACGATACACACAGACCTGTGCATCGGATTTCCCAAACGTCCACGGCAACTCTGTGACAAAGAAAACCACCCGTCACTGGAAACCATCGCCGCTCTGCCGGATGGACTGCACAAAACTAAGATTGTTCTAAACAAAGATATCCTACCCTGTATAGATTGGGGAGGTGTCAGTGTTAAAGTAAGCTCAACAATATCCACCCCCCTTTTATGTTTATTAACGGTCTTGACAGTACTATCTCGATGTTTCTGTTCTCCTAGGAGCAGATGACCTTCGGGCACGTATACCCATACGTATATTCTAGATACCACTCCTGCTATTTCGCTCGTGTTCCTTCGCGATCCCACTTTGATATAATTTTGCACATATCCTTATTGCTGTCTATGCACCATCTGTACCAACACCTGTATTTCCTAGTAGTTATTTCGTAGTTTCCTTCTCCCCTCCTGTTTACTGTTCCTCACAGGAACATGGATCCGTTGGATGGATTCCCAAGCGGTTCTGTAGCTCTCGCTGGAAACCTTCACCGCGCAGAGCGTTCTATCCCAAAATTCATTCTTTTGTGGTTCGTTTGAACCTTTGAATAACGTTTGCCCCTATTTGTGACTGAATACGTACCCGTGACCGGAATCAGCGAGCCCAAGTTGCTCAACAAGTTGTTCGACTTCATCGACTTCATCAACGCTGCTTTTCCCTTTCTCTCTCGCGTTTCTTAACTTCCCTGACCGAAAATTTGAAAATTATTGGCTCCTTCAACCCTCGGCCTTGGTCTCGTAAACAATGGATCACCCAACCACTTCATGGCAAGCAATGCAAGAAGGGAACGTTTTCTATAGGCGGCAACAATGTTATTCGACACCTGGAAAATTGCCAGATTTAGGGGACTATATCATCGCAGGGTGTAGATACGGAGGTCCTATAGGTATGCATGTTTTAACTGTACGAAAAACAGGCCCTCATAAAATACAAAACAGCAATAATGCGCGACCATACGAAGCTGATGGCTTTAGGACGGTCAACACCAGCCATTTCCAAATCACAAATCCAGATATATTCCCCAGCTGGCGAGAGCCTACTTGTCTTTAGTGTGGATGGTCGATTCAGTTTTCCGCAGGTGGTGTTTTGACTGACAAATATGGTTTGTGCAGTGGGACCATGGCAAAATCATTCGCTTTGGATGGACAATCGACGAGAAATTGGCTATTCTTAATGAAGAGGGCGTATACCGGCTTTATGATCTACAGGGAGACTATGAGCAGTATTCTCTGGGATCTGAAGCAGCTGAACTGGGTGTCATTGACGCTCGAATTCATGATAATGGACTGGTGGCTCTGACGGGTTCACTAACGCTGCTGGAAGTTAAAGGTTGGGAAGGAGCCAGACCACTCACTCTGGCAAGCCCAGGTATGTTCATGTGAATGAATGTCTTTTCTGGATACGACCTCACCTAACGATCTTCGAAGGTCTCAGCGAACCGCCAAACTCCTGGGCAGTCATTCCACCAGATTTGAACATTTCTCGGCACGTCGAGGTGTTCTTATCAGTCGAAACCACAATACATACCGTCGATAACTTGGAGAGCGTGGACCAACGTATCTCTCGAGGACCTTTCACCCATGTATCTCCATCACCAAACGGGAAATCTCTAGCCCTGCTGACCTTCAATGGGACTCTCTGGGTCGTATCGGCTGACTTTCAAAGAAGCCTCGCTGAGTTCGATACAGCGACCGTAGTTGGAGCAGAAGGGTCCATTCTTCAGGTCGAATGGTGTGGCAATGATGCCATCTTGGTTACATGGCCTTCGTTAGCTGTCCTCGTTGGCCCATTTGGGGACATCCTACAGTAAGAAGTCCCGGTTCTTGAGAAAAATATTACTTACACTCGAATGATCAGGTATCATTACTTTGGGTCGACATTCGCCATCACAGAAGTGGATGGAGTACGCGTAATAGCCCAAGATGTATGTGATCTCATCCAGAAAGTACCTGGTACGTCAACTTCTTATCTCTGGAGATCTTTATCTAATTCTCGAGTAGCATCCTCTCTCTCAATTTTCAGACCTGGATCAACCTCACCGTCCGCCATTCTGTATGACGCTTGGGAAAGCTTCACAAAGAAATCACCGAAAGCGGACGAAAATATACGGAGTATAAAACCTGAGCTTGCAACAGCTGTTAATGAATGCATCGACGCTGCTGGACAAGAATGGGAACCTTATTGGCAGCGTCGACTTCTTAATGTCTGTGCGCCCTTTCTGAAGCCGGAAGTTCTTGCGCTGAATATATTTCGCAATATAGGCAGCGAAATTCGGCCGGGGTTTCCTAGATTTTCATAACCCCACTGATTTTGTTCAGATGGGCCAGACACTGAAAGTGTTGAATGCCGTACGCTTCTACGAAGTTGGCATCCCCCTAACATATACTCAGTAAGTTTTCTGGTTTTTTTTTGTGGGTAGCTTCTGAAGTTTAGAATAGATACAATTATGCATCTCCATCGCGCCTGATCACCCGATTGACCTCGCGCAACATGCACCTTCTTGCTCTTCGTATCTCGGCCTTTCTAGGACTCAAACCAGACGCCGTCTTGAAGCATTGGGCATGCGCCAAGATTCTCAAATCCCGACCAACTGCAACGGGAACGGGCAAAGACGCAGAACTTACCGGTGATGATGATGTCTGTCGAATGATTGTTGAGAAATTCGAGGAATTGGGAAGTACAGATGTCAGTTATGCCGACATAGCCAAAAAGGCATGGGAAGTGGGTCGTGGAGGTCTTGCTACCAAGGTGTGTCGGTTATTTCCTATGGATAGTTGTTTTTGTTCGTTGACTCTGGACATGGCTTAGTTATTAGACCATGAACCCAAAGGGTCTGACCAAGTTCCACTTCTGCTCGCTATGAAAGAAGATAAGCTGGCCCTTGTAAAAGCAGTTGACAGTGGTGATACAGACCTGGGTGAGTGATATCCAGCTGTCCTGGCTGAGTTTTTTTGACATTCCTTTTTTCTCTTTCCGCCTCCTCAGTTTACCATGTCCTACTACACTTGCATAAGAGGCTCCCGCTAGGATCTTTCTTCCGTCTGCTTGAAGACGGAGGTCAAAATCTTGCGCCGGCCAACAGACTTTTGGAGGTATATGCAAGAGAACAGAATCGAGAAATGTTGAGAGATTTCTACTATTCTGATGACCGCCGTGTGGAAAGTGCTGTTCTGTCTCTCGATGAAGCTTCTCGGATGCAGGTAAAATCTTATTCTTCGTCGATCTTCCATTTACTCAACTCGGTTGGAAAAGGACCAAATGTCAAAGATTACAGCTGTGAAGACAGCCCAGAAATTCTTTTCTGAGGACAAAGATCACTCATTCGAGGCGAAGGTGCGTTCATTGTCAATTTTTTCCCCCCGAAAACAGTTGTATTCTGACCCAAATTGGTTGAACTATTCAGGTGACTGACGAGTATTCTCGCCTTCTCTCGTTCCAGCAGCAACTGGAGAACGAGACGGACGGGAAAGTCAAATTCTTTGGCCTCAGTTTGAACGAAACAATAAGAACTTGCCTTCTCAACGGCCTGTCGAAGCGTGCGGACAAGATCAAATCGGACTTCAAAGTCCCTGATAAACGGTTTAGAATCCATGATCCCAAGTTCATGAATAAATCCTGACTCGGCCCCCGCTTTAGGTTCTGGTACATCAAACTGTACGCCCTTACAGAATCCCGAGACTTTGATGGGTTGGAAAACTTCGCAAAGTCAAAGAGGAGTCCCATTGGCTACGAGGCTTTTGTACGTCATTTGGTCGAAAAGAAGCACCAGAGTGTGGCCATCACCTACGTTGCGAGATGCGATCCACCAAAACGCGCCGACCTTTATATTGAGTGCGGAGAATGGCGTATGGCTGGCAAGGAGTGCAAAGATAGAAATGATAAAGCCAAATTGGAGTAAGGGGCGATGCTTAAATTGCTTCAGAGATACTAATCCTCTTTTTTCACTCTAGCGAATTGAGAAAAAAAGCTCCAAATTCAATGATCCAACGGGAACTCGATCAAATTGCGAGCGGTATGAAGTAGCAGACCTGTTGATTCTATCTCATATTCTGTAAAGCATTTTCGTCGTGATTATACCCGCTATCCCAATGACCATCTACACTACCGATGCGTAGGCCTCCTTGCGTACAAGTCCTTCCCGATGTGAACGGTTCAACCACTCGTCGCCGAGGACTATTGGCACAAATTGCTGTCTTGTGTTGTTGAAGTCGTCTTTACCAGCATTGTAGGCCGCCGTGTTCGAAAGCAGATATCCTCCATCCGCTCGCCATCATACCGTCTTTCTTGGATCGGAGTCAGAGTCTGCCAACGCATCACATCTTGGCGTTCGGTTTCCGCTCAAGAGTTCTTCTAATACTCTTGCTCCTCTGGCCACTACGATATCCCTCTCAAATCATGGCAGCTGGGATTCAACCAGTTCAGAATCTGGATTCAGTGCCCTGTTTTGACCTTGGTCGTTTTGGTGCAAATGGTTTACAGAAGATTCCAGACAACCTGATTTATTCATAAATTTTCACGAAAATATCCGCACATCTATGATCTTCTATGATTCCACGATGACGAGTTCTAGAGACTCCGAGGGAGCATTGCGGCCGTATGGACCGCTTGGACCGTACCGTCGCACCAGAAACGCATTTATCTCAGTTTGTTTCCCCCAAAGTATCCGCAAGGTACATCCCTGGCATTTTCTAGCATTTTCCGTACACCATCTCAGAAATGGCGATAAATCTAATATCAAAGATTTTGAATTGAACTGAGATTATAATCAACAATCAAGACTTAGCCGGACTGCTTCTGAAGTATTTGAACACAGGAAAGGCATTGGAATCCCACAAGGCATCATCCACCCGTCGACGAATATTTATGAGCTTAGAGGTCAAGGGCGAACAGTCAAGGTACATACTGTCAATGATAGCAGACTCAGCAACGGCAAAAGGCCAAGGTTCATATGTGTTGCCTGTAAAAGGTTCAAATTGAATGTTTTTTTTTTCCTGATGAGTATGTCTTATGCGGATTCCACGAATATGTTTGGCACCATTGAAATATTGACCAAAGACGATGTCGGACGATGTACTGAACTTAGGTGATTTGTAGACCGTCGTTCCGGATGCAAGTTCACCGAACTTGAGATTATCATAGGTCCTTTGTCACCCCTCTGCTGTCGTCTGATCCACCTTTTGGCTGACTATCTCCAAGCTACGGGCAGATTTGCATGGTGCATCTTTTAAATGCAGCCATTCGCAAAAGGTGAGCTCAAATTTGCATGTTGTCAGACTGATGAAGACCGGGAGAGGATTGTGTGGGGCTCCGTGTGCCCATGGGTATACCAAAATTTGGTCGTAGTCCGCATCAACCCTTCCCTTGAGCGCTGTGAACTGGTGACATGTCGTCGAATGTATGGGTGTGGAGTACATACGTGGAGTTCGTCTGTGCTGATCAGAAAGAAGAGGGGAAAAAAACGTAATCGAGGTCTAGAGATTTTCCATCAGTTAACCATTGAAGATGCTATCTTCAGAAATATGAGCATTCAGACAGACAGCAGTTTAGGTGCCGGGCGTCGAATGATCGAAGCCGTCCTCCCACATATCCACAGTCCTGTCGACGACAAGTGCTGTAAACAGTTACATAGCCAAAAGGCTTCGCAGGATATGAGGTAACTGACTTGTAACAGGCCAACAACAGCGTAACGCCACTGGATAACGATGTCCTGAGGATGTCGTCGCTGTTTGGCTCCTTGCGCGAATTCGAACGACATCATGATGACTACGCTGGGTTCCCATGAGGTAGAAGGTTAATTCTGCGTAACGTATATGCTCCAGCCGTGGCGGGTCTTTGGTGGGAAGGGTGCGAGCAAAAATTCCATTCGAACAGTTCTGAGTAACCTATGATATGGGTAGTGGAAAGTTTTCTCGAGTTGATCGCCGTTTGCGGGTCCGGAGGATGGATCACGGCAGGGTTCATGTTGTTCAGAAAAATTGGCCTTCGAGCATGGAAACCAATAGAACTTGAGTTGACCAGAGTTGACCAAGGCTGCAACATGCCCTGTACAATCTATTATGAAGGTGAGGTTCGATTCAATAATTATTATATAATGGGCTGGCACCGACACATGGATAATTGGAGGGACCTGTTACATCGAGTTCACCGAAGCCTCAGGCGATGGGACAGCACCAGGTGGTGACTTCAATTTTGATCTCGCCAACTTTGCTTCAAGTCGTTGGAGAAGTACACCAGTGCAGCCCTCTAAAGACCGGGCCTCTTCTAGTGTAGCATCAGCAGAACCACCCCATCGTATCTTCAGGTTTTCGTCGACAAGATATACATAGCCAACTTTGCTATTTGTCATCCCAAGAGGGTCACGCAGGTACTCCATATTTTGGGTTGAGACCATATATGTATCGTGAAGCTCTTTGGGTACGGAGGAGCGAAGTGATCGAAGGAATAATTTGACAAGGAAGGATTTCAATAGATTTTCTTGCAGGTTGACTTGAACATATTGGTAAAGGGGATTATCCCGGAACCGTTCATTCGTGTTATATGTGTGTGATCTGGCGTGGGCCTGTTCAAGGTGTAAGTGGTGGTTGATTCCGGCTGTTAAGCAAGCTCACTTCAGATATTTGCGTTCCCAGCATGGCAACTACAGAAATCTTCCCAAGACACATTGTCGTTGTATCCTTTCTTGTGGAATCGCTCAGTGCTGTACCGGACACGTTAGGAAAATAAAGGGCTTTCTGTTAAATTACATCAGACTATGTTGCATTCCACCGTGCAGCGAGTAGACTCACGTCTTCGCGAATGAGGACGTTGGTAGCAATCCAGGTTTTCCCTCCATCCTTCCGCGTCATGTTCAAGTCATGAAAATAGCCTTTGGTTGCCTCCTTGATTCTCGAGTTTGAGTGGGTAAGATTATGATGTTAAAATTAAAACGAACAAAGCCCCCTTACAGATGCCTCCGTTGTGCCATTAATGCGTCATGGTCCATCAGACTTTTGACTCTTTCCATAGTCGATACCACCTCCGTTGTAGGACGCTGCCTCACACCAAGCGGACGATTCAGAGATTTCAACCCTGTTGTCTCTTCGGGTGGTTGAGAAGAGGTGTGGTTTGTTCGCCGAAGATACAGTAGTTTTGGTGCATGAAGAGAACTTTTGAGAGGTGTGCAGCTCCGTTGCTGCCATATTGAGAAAGACATTGGCGGTATAGAATCAGCGCCGTATAGTGCAACGTATGTATGCCGTGAACACACAACAATAGGATCTCCTTTGGAATATCGACAGCAATTGTTCACTTTCAAGAATCAAAACGTTGATTATTTCGGGATCGTTTTTCACCAACAGTTGGTCACGTGCACCCTTATATATAGACGCGTTTCGTGACTCTTTGTTGACTGTCAATCTCTTCATCTTGAACCTCAACGTACCACCGCCACTTTCAAAGACTACAACCCCCCTTTTCGAATACATTGCAAACATGGTGCGTTTAAACTACATCTCCTTTCTTTACTATCTTAACCCTCTTGTCTCCTCCCAGAGTGGCAAAGGTGTGTCTCAGCGAGGACCCGTCTATCCTAGGCTTTTAGGTCTGAATCTTCGGTGATTCTCTCAGGAAAATCCGGCAAATCATCAGCGGGTGGTAAGATCAGCTCGGCAGATGGCAAATCTCAATCTCGCTCCGCCAAAGCTGGTCTGCAATTCCCTGTCGGTCGTGTTCATCGTTTGTTGAAGAAGGGAAACTACGCCCAACGTGTTGGTGCTGGCGCTCCAGGTACAGTTATCCCTCCCTTCGTCGATGCCACGCTAAATGATTTTCATAAGTCTACTTGGCCGCCGTCCTTGAATACCTTGCCGCTGAAATTCTCGAACTCGCCGGTAATGCCGCTCGTGATAACAAGAAGCAACGTATCGTCCCTCGCCATCTTCAACTTGCCATCCGAAACGACGAAGAGTTTGTGGCGTTGTATCATATTTAATGTTTTTGGGCTCAACTATCATACGCAGGTTGAACCGATTGCTTGGAAATGTTGTGATTTCACAAGGTGGTGTTGTGCCACACATTGCTGCTGTATGTCGATTCCTTTTCCAAATTCATCGTGCTTCCTATTGATCCTTCCTCGCATAAAGGAACTCCTTCCCAGCAAATCCAGGTGCGTACTCTCTGTGTGCCTCCTCCCTATCATTCCGGTCTGACTGACTTTTGCAATTTCGCAGCAAATCCAAGAAGGACGCCGAGGAGGCTTAATCTTAATCGGTTTTATATCTTTATTGCACCGCAGCTTGTTCTGTATCCTGAAATGTATGTATCTCTTGTATTCTAAGTACTGGCATCGAAAAACAAAGGAATGTATCGTTGTGTCGTTGTTGTCAATCTCGGTTTCCTAAGCTCAGTTGCAACCCCATCGCTTCCTACTCCTCCACCATCATCGCATATGCATAATATGCCTCACCCAATCAAGTTCCAATGCTTCTCGATGCTTCTGGTTGCGGCGTTTTCGATATGTTTTTCCTCTAGAATATCCAATAGATGAGTTTTCGATTTTGAAGCGCTGACCGTCCATGCCGATACCCTCCCTTGAGAGCGAACCCAACATGGTTCTCGCATTGCTCCGTTCCGATGAGAGGTAAAAGAGCTGCGATATCCTGTATTCCTCCTGCGAGGGTGTTGCAACTTGCCAATGGTCGTGGAAACTTGGTCAAATAAGGGTTGTTCTTGGCGCGTTTATTGTACGGCCTCGAGCCGCAAACCATCAGCTAAAACAAATCAACACCAACTCTTTCCCAACTTCTACAGTCCACATTTCCTATTAAGCGCTGACGAGGGGACACTCGCCCTCTGGCCACTTGGAATCCACGTCTAAAAGTCTATTTGCTTCTGTTTTGAAAGCAGCTCACACTCCTTACGAGCCTTTACATACACCTTCCCTCACAAATTTCACGGTGACCAGCTCTTGTTCGACATCATGAAATGGCCAGCACCGCCCGAGAAAAGGGAGGCCTTCCTCGTCATCTTCTCCTTGACTGTCTATCTCCTGGCTTTCAACATGAATGCGTCCTTGCGAATGATTGGCGTTGACCCAGCGGCCCACGGTACGGTACTCAATAAACTGGGTTTGGGTGGAAAGACTGTGCTTGGGCGAGATGGAAGAAAGCCAATAGGGTGGCGAGATAGTCTGGAAGACGCTATCTATGGCGATTGGATATGGAAGCGAGGCCAGATCGCTGGCGACGGGAAGCAGAGAAGTCAGACCAAAAGCAACGCCGGAATACATGGTTCGACTTGGCTGGCCCTGGAGAAATCACCCAATGCCGATACCGCGCCATTTGGGGATCGCAGCGTGAACGACGCTCTGGAACGGTGGGGCGAAGATCTCCCGCAGACCAAGGTGGTCAGGCATGCCTCAGGTTTGTGAAATTCAGTTCTTTCTCTTCCCATTTTTCTGACTCCCTGCTCATCTTAGGATATACAATACTGGACAATGTCTACATCCACGACGGTTCGGTGTATCTAGTTGCAGACGACAAGGCCTCATTACCACCAATGTCGGACATCGTTGCAAGTGCGGGGAATGGGTTCAGCAGGTGGAGGATCATAACGTCTGTCAGAGGCCATGACTTAATGGGAAGTTTTGGGTCATTGTATGCGTTCTTTATTCTTTTTTTTGTGATTATCTCTGATGACCTTGTAAACCAGTATCCGTGGCGTGTCATGGATGTCAGCGGACACAACTCCTGGTAAGAATGACTCTTTTGAGGATCAATCACGTTAATTGAAAGGTTCACTTTAGACAATTCCACTCTATTCGCTCTATGGAGGGTATACAGCTCCCTAGATGAATCGATAGATCAGAATGGACGCACGACGCTTGTTCCACCTCGACGAATTCTCTTCCCTCATAACCGCTTTTTCACCGACGACAATCCCCCTTTCGACAAACATTGGATAAAGCGAGCGCGCGCTGACACTGGCTTCCATCCATATCTTCAAAAAGCCGCTTTCCCGCAAATGACAACGCAGTTTCTCGAAGATTGGCATGATTATCAAGAAATGGACACGCCATTCGTTTTTGAGCGTTTGGTTGTTGCCGATCGACAGGTTGCCGAAAATGTTGTCGACGATGGGCTGCCCGTATACTCTCCTGCATTCGATCTGGACGCGTCAGACCATTGGTGGGAACCCGTACGAAAAAACCTCGCTCAGTTTTTGGGAGAGTACGACACCGACCATAAATCCAGGTCGATGACTTACCTTCATACTCAGTCTGAGCCTGGTGCGAAACTATCAGAACAAAATCATGAAGCCCTGGTTAAAGCATTGGAATCTTTGGCGCATAGTAATGGTTATGAGCTTCATGTCGTGTCGACACGAACTTCAGAAACAGACTGGACGAAGAGAATGACCGCCATCGTTAAGTCATCTGTGGGTCTCAAATTTTATTATCCCTCTCCAATCTCCTAAAATTTCTTTTCTTTTCTTTCCAGGTCATCATAAGTGTACACGGAAATCATCTTATGGACAGTGTGTTTATGCGTCCAACGCCACAGTCAACATTGATAGAGCTGTTCCCCTCGAACGGGTTTGTTCGTGATCGGGAATTTGCGGTCCGTTCTATTGGTCGAAACTATGTTGCTTGGCAAGGCAGTCGGTGCGTTTTTTTTTTTTCTTTTTTGTAATCATAATTTATTTTTCTAACCTTGGTCGACTTAGATCGTTTACGTCGGAACTTCCATCTGTTTCCACACCTTCAAGCGACGTGGTGGATATTGACGTCAACGCCATTGTTTCTTCCATCTCTAAAATTCTGTCTTAAAGGGAAAGATAATGGAATGGACTTCAATATAGGGTGGATCGTTTGCGTACTCTCATGGGGACTGGCATTCTATGCAATAATGTTTTGTCGACAATGTTTTCTGAATTTCTTCGCTTTGATGGGATTGTCTCGTTGTCTAACTCTTTTTTTTTTGGGTGGTTATTGAAGGCTCAACGAGGAACGGGGCCTTTGGTGCCTCGGTAACACTTCTGTACATATATAATATCCCTGACATTGTCATTAGAGAAGGCCTGCATAGCATAGTATCTCCAGCTACCCATAATAATTATTTAAGAAGGATGGTTTGATTGAAAAAGGGGTGGTGTGCAATTAATCTACTGTCCGGGATCTATGCATCAAATGGAGAGTACTTTTTTGCGAATCTCAGAGGTAAAAAATAACGATATTCAAAAGAATCACGAAACCCCCGATTGATATTCCACCCAAGCCGTTCCTCATCGCTGAGTTCCCCTTCAGATTTGGCGATCCACTGCTGCCCCCACTTGTGCTTCCACTGCCACTTCCACTTCCAGCACTTCCAGCTTTAAATTTCGCAGCTGTGACCGTATATGTGATTCCATCTGCACCATTTGTGTATGTGAACACCGGCCCATTTGCAGGAGCGGTCACAGTGCCGGGCAAGTTTGTCAAACTTGCTGTCCCACTTGCCGGGAGGTTATCTGGAGTGAAGAATGTCCCGCCTACAATTGTGGGGTCAAATCCGAGATCAGTCCCGCAATTGACCTGTGAGAGGGTGGTCGAGCATGATTTGAAGGTGTCGAGGGTGGATTGTGAAGAGACGCCGAGGAGAGAAGGGTCTGTCGTTGGACAGAAGGCGTGAATACTAGACATAATATTATATAATGAGTCCACCTAACTAAATGATATTACTGCGAAAAATCGAATACGTGCCTTGAAAAAATTACACTTGCCCCACAGCACGCACACCCTAAATCAGCGGTGGCATCCAGCCCGTGAGCCTGCTGACAAGTACCCATCTCTGTCGTACTCGCATCGAAGGCATTGAGGACCTTCCCCATATTACACGAACACGCATCTGGCACCCCATCCGGTGCCGGGTAATAGGGAACAGGCAGCTTGGCGACAGGACATTGCGTAAAGAACTCGGTCATGTAGTTCTGGTACTCGCACTCGAAGACACGGTTCCAACATGAGCCCGCATAGCAGTTGTAGTTCCCGATGTACTGCGCACAACCGCATCCGATGATTTGGTCTTGGTCGCCGTTGGCCTGCGCTATGCAGTGTGTGAAGCTGGTCTCGACGCCGGCCATGCATTTGTCCAACCCAGAAGAATCTACGCAGCCTGTTGAGGTTAGGGATGCTGCAGCATTTGTATGGTCCACCAGCGTGGCCAAAACGACGAGAAATAGAGGGAGAAGCTGTCTGGCCATTTGAACAAGAGATCAGGGGAATAGGGAGACGATGACGTCTGGCTTTTTGTTGTTTTCAGGTCCCTACTATCGAGGGGCGATTCGAGTTGACCCTCGGGCAAATTGCTCAACCTTTTTGAACCCATGCACGACGTGATCGATGACATTTGACAGTGAAAGAAAAAACCGATTTCTCGATGATTGTTCGTTCCCGGGGTTGGGTCGGAATTTGTTATCATTCGGGAAAATAACCTGTCATTTCATGAGAATACTCGATGACCATCCATGCTGGACTCTCTCCGCTTGATGACAATCCATGGTTACAAATTTGACGGGAGCTCCAAGTGGGCAAAGAAACACAGGATATGGTCATGGTATGGATCTAAACGTTTCAAAGAGAAAGATTGAGCATAAGGTTGCAGGACGGTTTGAAGACAGTCATCATTTAGTCGTCAACTTGAGGCTGCGACGTGGATCATTAACGTTTTAACGTTACAGAGGAGATGGGGAAATGCAAGCTCCAAAGATGTCGTTCACAATGCAGTGTGTGCAAGAACTTTCGGTCGAAGGTGAAAGCAATGACCAGTGTAGGGTTTGTTGACATAGGTTGACATGGACAAATGGTGGTTCTCGTTAAAGCTCAACGTTGCACCGCCACCACGATTCAAATCACTTTGGTTTTCTGAGCTTTTCTCTGCCCAGGCCCATCCATCAGTTTGGCCGTTGAACGTTGAACGGTGGTGCAGAAGAAGACTATACATGCATAATGCTGTGCGTTCATGGATTTACAGTACATTGTGTGCTCTTAAATGCGAATCGTTACCTTACCAAAACCTGCCAAAGACGCTCCCTCTTCCTCCCCCATCACCCAGAAACATTCCAACACCTTCTTGTATAGCAACGCTAACAGGCCTCATCGGAGTTGAGTCAAATACATGCGGACATGGTTGAGGAAGGGGTCTAGGAGCCAAATTCGGATTGGACCCAGATTGGGGATTTGAAGGATCGAAGGAGAGATCACGTTCGTATATTGAAGGCAATCGCGGAGAAGAGGCGAGTTCGGCATATTGGGGTCCGTTGTATATTGAACGGGCAGATTTGAGGCGCTGTAAAATCTATGCGCGGGGCAACCATGTAAATTTGAACGATTTAAAATAAGGATGCTCGATGACCCACCTGTTCATAAAATGCGATTTCTCCATCCAAATGATCGGTCGCCGCCATCTTAAGGTCTTCAACCTTTTGAGCATGGTATACCTCCATCTCAGCCATCGTCGTGTTCAAGACTGTTTCGCATCTGCCACCCATATCGTCATCTGTCTGGTAACGCGTCTCAAAAAAAACAAAACAAAAAATGACGGAAAATCATAAGAACGCACAGGTGCCAATCCACCTTTCTGTGAGGTGTCAAGGGTCTCTCGGTAGCGTGACAAAGTAGATTTATGAGTGGTTATAACGCTCTATGTTTCCCAAGACTCAGAAAATAACACGGTCATTGAGGATGTGCAGACAGACCTCATACAACGGATAAGGATGAGCCATGAGCTTGAGAGATTCATGTGTCGCCAACTGAGTTCTTCGAGCCTGCAAATCGAAATTATGAACACAGAACAGGGTCTGAAGGAGAAGCTAAAAATTTGCGTACGTGTCCGTCGTAAAGATTCGCTACAGTTTGTAGGGTTTCGCAAGTCTTCTGAACAGCCTTCGTGAGTTTCAAACATTCTGAGAAAACTTGAATATCAATCCAAGAGTAACAGAGAAGGAAGCATGATGCTTACCAGGACACTCTTCTCTCCAGCACCAAGCTCCGTCTTTATTCACTATCACTTTCTTCTTAAGCTGATTCTTCTCGGTCGGAGATTCAGCCGGATCTTCTTCTTCGATCGTAGTTCCAGGAGAGGAAGAAGCCATAGGTTTGGAAGTGATGAGAGATAATAAAGAGTATGAAAGAAGTCGTTCGGCTTTTGACATTTCTACACATTTCGTAAGGATTATGGATTAAGAACTTGTTTTAGAAATAACCCACCAATTCGCGCTTCTCTAACACGTCCGAAGACATTGCGCAAACCTTGAACACCTTTTCCGACCGCCTTGGTGTGTGCTTGAAAGGAGTTTATCGCGTCTTCCGCGTCCTCTGAATCTACATTGAAGGCAGGATGATAGATACGAGAATAGAACGCTGGGCCAGCTGCAGGAGCAGATATGTATTGCGGCCAAAGACGGGACCAATCCTTGAAAATGATCATCAGCTCGTATAATTTGATACCCCAGAGCTTAAACACACATTATCGTTTTCGCAAGACAAGAAAAAAGTCAAGACCTCAGCGTATCGGATAATTGGATGTCTGACGACCTTGTTCATGTATCTCTCCAAATCCCCTCGTCTGGCCTCCACAAAGTCTTGGCTGAACCTTCCGGCATACTGTTTTTCGGGTAGTGGAGGCAGAACAATGCCAGGGAGTCTTCGCGAAAGAGCAGTATGTAGCATAACAAATTGAGAAAAACGGCGTTGAACAGTCACTCTGGCAGAAGGATCGTCATTGGGTCCAACGGCCAAGGTAGGGGATGGGGGATGGACATCATCTGGATCTGGGACTTCCACCCAGTCAGCCGCAGCAGCAGGAGACACACGGGAGAATATTGATGTGATACTGTAGATCGTATAAGCCCCTGTCAAGCCAGAGTTACGTTTGCTGGGGGTGTGGACAAGAACACGAAATGTAGGTGTCTTAGCATGCCATGTCGGCCCAACTGTTCCAGCATCGATGAGGTGTCTGTCCGCTTCACCTAAGCCAAGTAACGCGAGGTTTGCTTGTTCTTCTTCTGACGCCTCAAACATGGAAGCTGATGTCTCTTCCTTGTTATGCTTTTGGGCCTGGGTTCCCGTCGAGCTAGATGGAGGAGTTGGTGAAGGGCTTCCATTGAGCAAAAACGATTCAGCTCCGCTTGTTACAAAGCTTGAAAACCGATTTAGAGATTTCCCTCCAAGGAGACTCTGTCGGAAACTGGGAAAGATCGGTAACCATTCCCCTGTGTGTTGAGGAAACAGCGATTGTTGTGCTTCCTGATGAGTAGAATTCCGGGGAGAAGGGCGAGGGGTTATAGAAGAGCCCGAGGCTTCCCGTTTTTTGGGTGGATGGGTAACATCAAGCTGGATATCAGGTGAAAGTGCAAGTTCGGTAGTTAGCTATCGGTCATCATTCGAGTTGAGATGAAAGGTCATCGATTCATCATCAGAGTACCATCTCCAAAAAACATACCGTATAATAAGTTTTGGGTAGCAGGCCAACCTCTCCAGTCGAATCTTTTACAAGACTCCACCCATCTCCTACGTCCTCTTTGATCACCTCCAATTCATCTCCAGCTTCGACTTGGAGCTCCCTGAACTCTGCTTTGCCTTCGAATGCGAACAACGCACGCGCAGGACGCGTCAAAATCTCTGGTTCGTCTTCCGTTTCCTCTTCGGATAGTGAAGGAACAGCATCCGACTCGGACAGAAACTTCCTCGTACGTGCTTTGGAAAGCGAAATGGTGGGTGCTCCTGTTTCCAGGTGCTCTGTCCAAGCTGTGGATGTGTTGATTCCGGTGTCAAAATCGGGTTGTGAAGAAAGTACAGCAGGTCCTGGTGGATATTTCGCCGATCGAGGAAGGGTAGCCATTGTGTATAGAATCCAGATTGAGTTAGAATGGGCAGCTAATTTAAGTGGGTATGTAAATCAATGATGAATTGGTGGGGGTTCATCAGTTTATCGTGGAAGGTGGTTAGAGCAAATAGTATGGATGTCTGCGTCGATGAGGTTGTCGTGGAGGTCGTTGGAGTTGAAGAAGACCGAAAACTGGACGATTTGGTCGACAATGACATGACGATTGCAAGCTTCCCAACACGGCCCTCACATCCACAGCATTCCAAATCAGGAATGTCATCATAGATAAGATTAGATAACGTCGAAGGTTGTTAAGCTCACAAATGATGGTTGAACGTTGATGAATATTGAATCATGATGTTCATTAGCTTTCGTTAGTAATAGTTGCTCGTCGGTCTGCCATGCTACATGTGCAAGCATGTGCAACAAGGAGTAGTGTGGGGAAATAGCTGGAAACGAGGGGAAATGTTATTTTCGGATTATTTCAAGTTCCGTCGATGACATGATTTTTGATGACTGAACTATGTATCTCCGTGTCTCAAGCCCAAAGAAAAGCAAAGAAAAGCGGCTTGCACCATAAAAACGGTGTCTGCTGATCTATTCATTTCCAGTCAATTCCTGATTGTCGTCAAAAACGCAGCGCATAGGTGTATCGTTTATTTCTGACATGAGCGCCATTGACGTCAGCCGGCCCGGGTCGACGGGCGGATAATTGTTCTGACAAAACGATCATAACGTGAAATTGCAATATCGGCCGCTTCTCCACAATTTCACCATGCTTAAAGGGAAGGGGAAGAGGCTCAAGCAAATGTTTTCTTGTGTTCTTTGCCATCCACTTCCCATTCCCCCTCGCCTCTGGCGAATTTCCCCACTAAATCATGTCGAATCATGCAGGACAGCCCTCTACCGACGCTCCTAGTAGACAGGACTCAGCAACTCATTCTGTCGACTCACAAAGGACACATGTACAATCAACCAGTGAAAAGCCAGGGGATACCAACGACTTCTCTCAGTTGGAACGTACATTTTCTCCCGGTCACGGTGAATCAGCGCTTCCCGAAGACAAGCGCGAAGAGGCATTGGAAAATATCGAGGAAGATTGGGAAGATGACCCAGAAAACGCCAGAAATTGGACATTGAAGAGGAAATGGACGGCCGTAGCAATTGTGAGTATCCAGAACCATCTATTGTACTAAATCCAGCTAAATGACAACAAATCTAGTTATCAGCTTATACCTTTGTCTCTCCACTTGCTAGTTCTATGATGGCGCCTGGTATCCCGGACATCGCTCTCAAATATGGCATCATGAATACAACTATCGTTGCTTTGACTTTGAGTATATTTTTGCTCTCGTTTGCTATCGCGGTTCGGTCTATTTTTCTTATGTTCAGCAAACTGGTATTGAAACCTTTTCATCAGCCTCTCATCCTCGCTCCGTTGTCTGAAATGTATGGCAGAACCTGGGTACGCACCCCTATTTCTATCACGTCTTACAGTAATTTGATTATCTTCTTCTAGGTGCTCCACATCGGTAATCTTTTCACGATGGCATTCAGTCTTGGATGTGCTTTTGCGCCCACGACTGGATCATTTATCGCCTTCCGCTTTCTATGTAAGTTTGAACTATCAACTCAGTGCAGCAGGATGGTTGAATAATATCACTAGCCGGATTTTCGGGAAGTGCACCAATTGCATGTGGTGGAGGTTCCGTCGGGGATTTGTTTGCAGCCAAAGATCGCGCCTCCGCCATGGCTTTGTACAGTCTAGGCCCCCTCATCGGTATGTTGTCCCAAGCCCCTTTTGTTGCCCCTGTTTCCTGACGGAGGTCCGAATGATTAGGCCCCGTTGTGGGTCCCGTCGCTGGAGGATTTATTGCCCAGACAATTGGAGTAAAATGGGTCTTCATCGTCATTGCTAGTACGTGATCTCATGGTTCCATGATGAATATGTTTTGACATAAAAGTTTAGTTGCTTGCGGAATTGTTTCGTTAGTTGGAATCCCGCTGTTGGAAGAGACATATGCTCCTGTCATCCGCCTGCGCAGAGCTGCCAAGTCTGGAGACCCAGAAAAGCAAGCCGCTGCCCATCCACATCTCCTCCAAGAGCACGGCAGCAAACTTCATGTTCTGTGGATCAACCTTTACCGTCCGGTGCATCTGCTTTTCAACAGTCTTGTTTGTTTTGTCCTGAGCTTATACATGGCTTTGTACGTGACCGTCTTCGTTAACCATGTGGTTATCACTCTGATCATTCCATCCAGCTTGTATGGGATCTACTACCTTATGTTCGCAACATTTGGATGTATGTGCTCATATTGGGAACCAAATGCGCGTATGGTCTGACATAAAAATGTTTAGCTTTGTTCAGCGTCACCTATGGATTCAAGGCTGGAACGGGAGGGCTTGTATATCTAGGTCTAGGAGTCGGTTTCTTCACGGCGACTATCTTCGGCGCTAAATTCGCAGACCAAATATATAAATACGTAAGCGCCAGTCGATAACCCCTTTTTACAAGTTTTCTCACTAAATGGCCTTTTAAAGCTGGGTTCCAAAAATGGAGGTGTATCTACCCCAGAGATGCGTATCCCGGCATTGTTCTTTGGGTCATTCTTTGTGCCAATCGGACTTTTGTAAGTAATCACCACATCGTCTGCAATACGCCTTGTAACAATTGAATTCAACAGCTGGTACGGCTGGTCTGCTGATGCCAAAATCCACTGGATTATGCCCATCATTGGCTCGGGTATCTTTGGTTTCGGAATGATGACCTGCTTGTCAGTATTTTATCCATCATCGAATCGTTCAAGTCTTCCCGATCCTAATTTTTTTTCAGCCTTCCAACTCAACTATACCTCGTCGATTCCTTCGCATACGCTGCCAGTGCGACAGCTGCTGCTTCTGTGAGTACTATTCTGCTCGAATGAGGGAAACAACACTGATCAAATATACGCTATACAGTTGTTCCGATCTCTCCTCGGATTCGCCTTCCCTCTGTTCGGACAGCAGATGTTCGATGCTCTCGGTACTGGTGGCGGTAACTCGGTGAGTTACCCGTGTTGTCATATCTTTCCTCGTCACTAACCCAGCCCTACGAACAGTTGTTGGCCGGGTTGGCTATCGTCTTGGGCATCCCATTCCCTGTCTGGCTGTACTTCAACGGAGAGAAGATGCGCGCCAGAAACCCTCTCACCCGTGATTCGACACTGGCAGGCAAAAGCCATTGATCTCTTCATGTTTTCTCAAGACTCCGAATTTTTTCACCATGACCACTCATAGACTCATAGTTCCCTCCTCCTCCGTCATCATCGTTTTCGACATTGCTGAACGCATCCCTCATGCTCACACACACACAAAGACATAGAACACTTTCACATCATATATAGACCAATCCTTTTCAGGAACCTTACACTCATTTATTAATGATTTAGCATCGCCTTCCATATCGCTGTCGAGATCCTTCGATTTCTTCTTCCCTTTCCACTTCTAACTTGTAGGATCATCATTTTATTTTTTTCTCGGCGGAATCGGAATCCAAGTAGTTTATCCCATATATACTTTAATACATCGTCGTCATTTTGTAACATTTCCGAATGGATGAATCATACGTACTGGACATTGAAAACGAACTTGTTTAAAGACAAATGAGGTAAAGAAAGTGGATGCGAATAATTTATGGACAATTCTAATCCTCATCGAGGCGGACACCACATCTTGCACATTTATAGTGACGGTCAGCGCTGTAAAAAAAATTGAGATAAAGCAGATTGTCAGACGATCAAAATAAATTCATACAATAAGCAAATCAAGCCGCATGGGAAGCACGCCTGTCAAGAAAAAAGGAAGGCCATTATTGAATAGCAGGTCTGCCAGCAGAAATATCGAAACTTACAATGGCGGTGAGGAGGCCCCAGACACCATATGTTCTTGTACGCTCATGGTTTCCAACGGCACATTGAGGTAAAGCTGTCAGGTTTTCGGGAAGGTATTAGTATATTCATGGAATATTGAAAGGAAGAAAAAAAATACGTTGATCGGGGTATTCCTTGCCAACTGTGACAGGTGCTGCATCCACCTGTGAGGATAACAAACGTTGAGAGATGGCTGGATCGCTTGTGGGACCTGGTTTTGGGAGCACCTGTGGAGTCGGGTTCTCTGTGTGTACAGGCAAAGTTGTCTGCGAGGATGGGGTTTTGGACGGGACAATATTTCGATCGTCTGCCTTCCCGTTGGTCATCTAAGCGAACAGATTTGAGAAGAGAAATCTTGGGTATGGCTGAGGATTCTGAGCGTGCAGTGAATGGGCGCAGGCATAGGTTTTTATACTTGAGATAAACTTTAGAGAAAAGACATCCAAGAGCTGATAGATTTCATCAGAAAAGACAAGATGCCGTGCTGGTCGGTGGACGTCCGTAAATGGGTGAATTCATTGGGAGTCGAACGCTTTACAAGGCGACATGAGGGATCCTGAGGGCTCCATACAGGACCAGATCTAGGGGATAGAAGAACCGCAGTCCTCAAATGATACTCCGATCCCTAAGTATCTATACCAGAAGTCGATGGTTGGTCCATGAACTGCATGAACGTTTGACCCCGCGAGTTTGGGCAACGCAATGGTACACAGATAATTCATTGTTTGACGGTAGGCATTTCGTTAAGTCTTCGAGCTTCAAGGCTTCAAGCTTCAAGCTTCATAAGCAATCGAAATTTTGAGAAGTTGAACTTTGTTGAACGTTGACGTTGAAAGCTGGGCCTTTGAGGACTGGCAGCGCCGTAGTAGTGAATATGAGCGTGTCTCGGGCCGCTGGGCATAATAACTTCGCGAGGTATTTCCCTTTGGGGGCAAAATCTGAACTCCGACCAACGCAAAAATAGTTTCTTGACAAAGTTGACAGAACATGCCATCCGACGTCGATGAGCTCTTTAGCCAATATACCATCCCTTTATCCATCTCCTCAAATTTCTATGATCTGGAGGAAGAATTGACTTGCTTCATCATGGTGGCACCAATTTGGAAATGGATTCGAATGCAATATCGCTTTCTGATGGCAACTTTGCCGCGTGCATCGACCGAAATGGGGTGAGGGGGCATGTTCAAGTTGTGTCCCTGGGTGACGATGCTCAAATTCTAAGGATAATTTCTTGTCTTTACATACTCTGTTCATACTCTTCTTCTTCTCTGCCACGGCGTGACGAATCTGACCACGAATCACTCTAACGACATAGCAAGCCCTCACGACCATCTTCCACGATATCGGCACGTTTCGCATAATTACTTCAAGATTACTCAGTGGCGGTTTCCGTTCCACATAATACACAACGAATATCATGAAAGCCGCTGCACAAAGCCATGCACCAATTCCAGAGTTTCCTGATTCTCCGGCTATGGGGTCACCACTGTCCCAGACAAGTCGACAGTCTCCTGACCGTCGGGAAACCATCCTGAACTTGGTCGAAATGCTGCTGAAGAATCCCGAACCAATAAACCCTGGTATATTCCATCGTTTGCTTCCAGCCAAGTTACGTTTTAACATAGAGCCCTCAGGTTATAGTCAAGTTCCATCTTTCGAAGATGACAGGGACGTCCGTATGTCCTTTGGATTTTATCACTTGACTGTTGGTCTGACGGTTATTTAGCCTCCGTTGATGAACACCTACAAGCCGTTGGAGCGGAATCGTTTTACAGACTCCAAAAGTAAGGTTTCACGACCAAATGCCAAACTTTTTTTTCTAAGCCTTTTCTTTCCAGAAAAATCAATAATTTGGACAAAGAGGTGACTTTGAATGCTCACCACAAATTCGTTGATCTGACATCCATATGATTAGCTTCGAAGTTTTGCAAATGCGGCCCGACAACTAGGAAGTTCTGTCGCCATTCTCTCTTCAGCCTTTCAACTGCGGGATCGTCTAGCACAGCTCCTTTTCCTCTTTCATGAAAATGCGGCCCATCTTTTCCCCCGCAAAATATCACATATCGCACGCGAGAGCCCTGAAAATCCTCCAGAGACAGCCAAAGATCGCAAACTTTTCAGAAGAGTTAAGGGGAAAGCACGTCTTCACATCCCTCGTCCCACTGTCGCCGAAAATGTGGATGTCGAATCTTTTCCTGATCAATTCGAGCAATTCTCGAAAGAAGTCACAACCTTCTTGCGCTGTCTCAACGAGTTTCCAGAATTCACCGATGAAGCGGTCAATACATCCATCTTATCATTCGAGGGGGACCTTAAGGTACGTGGCTTGTTTTTGAAGCGAATTACTTCATCTCTAACTGATGTCTCTCTTTACAGTATTGGGCCTCCTGTCTAAGGGAATATTCTAGTATGTTTTAATGGATCAAGCCAGTTACCGGGATATTTACAATACTTTTCAGCACAGTTTCGGTATCCCGCTGTTCAGAGATACATTCATGACATCTCGAGTGAGATGGGGGAGCACATCGAGGAATTGACATCAGCTCTGGCGATGTTCATTGAAGTTGGTAGGTATTAGTTCCACGTCCAGAATTGCAGAGAGGCTGATTGAAAGTAGGTGTGCCTACAATTCGTTTTGCCCAAAAACATGGGGCGGAAAATCTGCTCAATCTTTCTACAGTGGCGACATTCTTCTCCGCCGTTACTGCAACAACTATGCAGTTCTCTTTCGAGCTCAAACATTCAGTAATCGCGGACTCCGTTAATGCCTTTTGGTTTGCTTCGCTGGTCTTCAGTATCGCTGCAGCTGTCAACAGTCTCTTGGGGTTGACCTGGAAACAGGCGATGTAGTATGTCCTTTGGATGATCCTCGTTCTAATCAGATATCTGACTCGATCGTCATATAGCCGTTCTCCAGGACATCGTGTCCCGTGGTGGGTACTCATCTGGATCAAACGCTCTCCTCTCGTATTCCTTGTTCTCTCTGTGGCCTGTTTCTCAGTGGGACTGTGTTGCTTCGCATATGCGTCAGATCAGGTAAGCCTCTATTATCTCTTTTTTTAACCATCCTCCTAACCGTTTTCAGGCGAAAGCTACATGTACATTGACAACCGTCTTGACTGCATTCACCTCCTTTGGACTGGCAGCCGTGTCTACGTGGTTTGCATCAGAGAGATGGACGTTCTCCCAACACAGAGGACAAAAATGGCTGAGCGATGTTTTATCAGAAACCGTCGAAGCATTTCTTGGGCTGCGCGGGGTTACCTGGCTTCAAATGGTTGCGTCTTCTACGTCAGAGCAAGTAGGCATATACCGCAGGCGCATTCCACATTTTTGGGAGAAAATCATTTCGTGCCTTCAGTGTGGTACAAGAAGTCCTGAAACTCACGACCTAGAGGCTAAAGGAGGCCAAGAAGTCAATACTCAGATGCTTGATTATGGACCGAAAGACCGTATGAGTCCTACTCCAAATCGTCCTTCCGAATCAACTGCTGTAAATGACTCCATCTCAAGCGGATCCCTCTCACTCGCTCCGACACCGGTCAATTCTCCTGTTAATACCGCCTTTCCTGTAGCCAACATCCCCAACACTCCGACAACACCACCTCTAGGCAAACAACTTTGGAAAAATGCCGTCAGGAATGTCACGATGCGGAATGCGCTGGCACGAACGACAGCCTCAATCTCAGGAAAGAGTACCAAACCACGCCCAGAACCTATGAGACAAAGGACGGTGTCATCCGGCTTATCGTTTTCAAGTGATGGACGAGTATCAGGACAAGTTTATACTCGTTCAAGACTATCGGGACTGGTACCCAAACTCATGGAACTGGAGGCGACCCATGATCTGGCAGCCCATTCCGCACTTGTCCGACACATGCAATTCTCTCCTGATGGAAAATTCTTAGCAACCTCAAGGTTCGTGTCGTAAAGATTCTTGTCTTATCATCCTGTGACTGAAACCTAATGTTGTTAGCTGGGACAAAACTTCTGTGATCTTTCGAGTTGGGGTCAGTATTTTTCATCTAGATTTTCAAATGTACCCTCAAATGTACCCCCAATGTATCACCTTGTAGTCGCCATTTACACCTCATCGCACACTCGCTCATGCACAGGGCTTCGTTGGCCAAGTTGCATGGTAAGAGACATACATTGTATTCACAAGAAAAAAAAATTACTCAATATTAACTGTTCCAGGTCTCCCACTGGCGAATTTCTTCTCACTAAAATGGCTCGAGGTGTCAAAGTCTGGACCGCAGAGGTAGGCTTGTCTGTAAGTTTAATGTATTTGACTCATTATCCTCTCTGCCGTTTCAAAGGATGGAGTCTGCAAGAAAACCATCAATCGGAATACATCAATCGAAAGCATTACCTGGTTCCCTAGCGGCGAAGGTGATTTAGACTTGCTCTTCGTTTCCGTCGTTATATATTATTTACCCCTTTATGACATCCAGCTTTCCTTTCAATAGAAGACTCTGTCGCGACAAAATTGGTATTATGATTCCTTCCCATTTTCCAGACCAAGTATTTTCTGACATCTTGATATTTTCGAAGGATCTAAATGGGAAGGTATGGTTTCGATGATCTTGTTCATAGTTTTGCTCCTCTCATCTTGGATCAGGTCCTTGAACAATATGATTTTGGAGATATGAAGCTACACGATGTCGCCATCACGCCCGATTCCTCCCGTCTCGTTGGTGTGGGCCCTCTTCTGAGATCCCCCTCAGGTCTTCAACCCAGTAGATCTCGCGTGGAGAAACGACTGGTTGGTAAGTTTAATCCTCCTTTCTCAATCTTTATACGTTGTCTGATGATGAAATCGTGTCATCAAAAGTTTACAATATTCAAAACAAGCAGATCGAGAAGTACGCTGTCGTATTAGTTCAACCAGAAACAAGCATGCTAACAATACGTTTGTTCAGTATGACCCCCGTTCTCGAAGACGTACGGGACATTACGCTGGCTCAGACTTCCCGGAATGGTTTAGTTGCCCTCGTCAGCTATGAACACAAAGTCGGATCCCCCCCCCTCCTTCGTCAATTCTCCGATTGGCCCTAACCAGCCTTTATTTTAGGCACCTCCTCAACTCTGGAAACTCGAATTGGTGAAAGACCGTGACACGAATAACACGACGACTTCCCGCCTTTCTTTACGGTATGTCGTCGCCGTTTAAATGAACTACCATATTCGTATCTTTCTCATATTCTACTACCAGACACACGTATATGCCCAAGGGACAGGTTGATTTCGCAGGCTCCAGTTATTTTGGAGGGGAAAACAACGAGCTCGTGCTTTGCGCTGGAAAGGGTAAATGTCTTTTTTTTTTCTTTTTTTTTTAAAAAAAAGAAAACTTTCAACCGAATTTCTAACACAATCCTTTTCCATTTCCTTTCCTCATAGCCGGCGACATCCACATCTGGGACCAAGAATCAGGCGCACTGCTTCACTCCATACGCGCACAAGCCAACGGAGGAGGAGATCTGACCTCCATCGCCTGGAACCACTCCGCCAAGGACCCGTTCATGTTCGCCACAGGGAGCCACGATGGCGGCGTCCGCGTCTGGACCCGACGCCCGTCTTGTCCTTGTCCTTGTCCTTCAAGTTCCGACTACGACTCGCCCCCACCGCCGCCGACCCATCTGAATCATCATCATAGCGCCAACACCTTCTTCCTACCACGGAGCGCCTCTGGATCGCCCTATGGGATGCCCATGGGCTCCACTGCGTTCGAGAGCGCTTTGTCTCTGGATGAATATCACTCGGAACAGAATTCGTCACCTACTGCGAGTCAGACTCGTTTGACGAGTACTAGTGGGCGAGATTATCCACCTTGACTTGGATGAGGTGTAGTGGTGGTGAATGGTTATCAGGTAGCGGGGGGCGGGAGGTGGTAACAGCGTTCCGGCTGGGCACCGGGGAATTGAATCATCTTTCGTTCTGGCGAGGTGACGATCATGACGATGACGATGACCCTCGCTGCGGTTCTTCGAAGTGCAAAACACTCGGAGGAGTATTTATCACTTGTAAATTAAATCAAAGAAAACATAGGATTGTCTTAAACAAATCATTCACTAAACGACCACTCGTCGTTGTCGTTGTCGTTGTCGTTTTCTCACCTCGGAAGTTTTAGAAAAATAAAGCTTAAGAGCTAAATCACACACCAGTAAAAGAACAACAAAAAATTCGTATATTTTTTTCCCTCTCCCCCCCTAAAACTACTACATTACTGTAATGAAACAATTGGTCGAACATGTAGTAAGTACTGTAAGTAAGTAAAAAAAAACACTAAGGGAGGTAGGTAGGTAGTACTAATAATACGAAAATACTAATACTATTTTGCCCTCTTTCCTTTCCTTTTCTTTTCTTTTTGGGTTTGACGATCAAGAAGAAGAAAAAAAGTGGATATAGGCGCATAGGTTGGGTAGGCGTTGTCGGTAGGTGTTGGGTAGGTGGGCAGTAGGGATGAGTTGGGTACGGGTGTCGAGGAGAGAAGGGGAGAGAGAGGAGGGGGTGTTGGCGATGAACGGAGACAATCGTTCCGCGGCACGCTGGATGTTGAATCGATGGGGTCGAGTGATCGGTCGGTCGGTTGGAGATGTGGTTGTAAGAAAAAAAAAAGTGGGGGGTAAAGGAAAGGACGGCACGAGACAGTAGAACGTGAAAGAGGAAAAAGAGAAAAAAATTGTAAAACGGAGAGGAGGGGAGGAAGCGAGAAAAGAGAAAAGGACCCAGAACAGCTGTTGGTGGTACAATTTTTCATTTCTAGTTGTTTCAATATCAAACAAAATGCTTTGCGGGGTTTTTTTCGATGTGTATTCTTGTTGGAGTTGTTTGTGTTGAATTCTTGTAATTGTTGATTATTGATAAAAATGGAAGAATGCGATGCGTATGCGTGAAAAGAAAAGAGGAAGACGAGGGGCGAACGGAAACATGTGGTATGCGGCGGTTGCGAAAGACAACCAACGATGCCCAGGTGCCATCCGTTCGATCGTGATCTCTTTTGTTTTGTGTCGTCATTGAGCAAAGAGGGTAGTCCATGGAGCGGCCGAGAGAGGGAGTCAAAAAGGAAAAAAGGAAAAAAAAAAAAGAGAAAAAAGAAGAAAAGGAAAGGGCGGAGGGCTGCGCGCAAGCGATGTGAACACTATAACACAATAAAAATAAAAAAAAGGGGGAAAGGGGAGAAGAAAATTTGAAAAGAAAAAGAAATGAAGCACAGGTGATTCGTCATACACGGTTGGTTGGGGTGGGGGGAGTAGTAGCGATGTCCGTTAGGTGTGGTATAGACGGGACTCCCGATCGAAAAAGTCGTCTGACAGTTTTGAGCGTCGTCATTTGAATCTAAGAAGAAAAAAGGGTATTGTTGAGGACAGGCAGATAAGAGACGAAAAGATAAGAATACGTTACCTCAACGATAGAAACAAACAGCAGGCGACCCAAAAGTGACGACGAATTTTCCAGAGCGGAAGGCAGTTAAACCAACCGAGACGGGTGAATGGTGCGGTGGAAGAGGCGATGGCGGTTGCCAGTCTTCCGCAGGCGAGAAAGGGGAGATGCGATCGGTGTTGTGGATGAAGTCATGAAAATCATGATTTGGCAAGGAGAATAAGAAATGAGAATAAAAAAGAGGCAAGGGACCGATACTGATACAATGGTTTGGATCGTGACACGGAAGAAGCAAGAAAAGGAGAAAGAAAGAGAAAAAAATATAAAAGAAAAAGAAGGAAAAAAGAGGCGGGACGCCCAGAAGATAAAAGAACATGACGCTATGAAACCGCATTGTAAAAAAAAGGTAGAAAAGGGACAAAAACCCAAAAAGAGAGGAATGCCCGCAAGAAAGGTATGAGAAAAAAAGGGGGATGATCTGTAAAGTAGAAAATAAAATAAAAGAACTATAAAATAGTTGATGTAATGCTTGAGAGAGAGAGAGAGATGAACACAATGATACAATTGATGTTTATTGATAGGAGGAGGAGAAAATAAAAAATCCAAAAGATAGTAGCTGACGTATTTGTCGTTGGAATGCGTAATGATGATGGGGAAAAAAAAGAGGAAAACCAAACGTTCCGCCGCACACGCAATAGACAGCGAGTCTATGTGGAAAGGGGCGAAATAGTCGATTTGGAGGGTAGTGGGTGGAGTATTGGCGGATAAGAGGAGGTGGGTTGGAAATACATTGTTGAAGAGACGGTTGTTGGGGGAGATACAATCCGATGGCGGCAGCGTAAAAATGTGGGGCCGCAACGGGTGTGATAGGGGTAGCGTGGAAGATAAGACTCCACGATGCAAAAAACGTGAAAATAAACCGCGAGGATGTCCTAGTAGCGAAGAGCCGATGCCGGAAGTTGAAAAGGGCAGACTGCGAGTCTGCCAGAGCGTGAAGGACTTGATAACCAAATACAGTAGAGAAGATGTATGAACCCAGGGGAAGGTGTGGATGTTGAACAGGATGTGTGTGTGTCGAGTCGTTGACCAAGGCGCCAGTTGTAAAGTAAGAACCAATCCCAATCCCAATCCAAAAACACAACAAAAAATCCCGCAAAAAAGCCACCACGTAAGAGAAAAAAACATTGACGACGACGCGAACAACGAAAAAAAGGTGCGGCGTCGGCACAAAGTGCTAAGAATGTACACGTTGAACAATTAGACTGGCAAATAAAAATAATGCTTGATTATTTTGATACACTTGATTTGGTTAGATGGCGGGGAATCAATGCGAGTGGTATAGCGGTACGTGGTGGTGTAACGTGGATCGTATGGGTGGGTGGGAGGGGCGGCTAGGGCAACTGGATGTCGTCGATCGCTCAGTGAGCAAAGCCAACAAGCAAATAATGGGCATGATGACGACAAGCAATGTCAGGATAGGGGGAGGGATGAGTAGGAGGGTATGGTGGAAGGAGGGGGATAAGAACGGATACTCTACAGAACAATATTTCCCAAAAGCTGAAGACCAAAAAAAAATCAACCAATGTCCCGAACAAAATGCAACAGGGGGATAGAATCAAGGAAACACACCTCTAAATCTTCTCTAAAATCAATGGTGGTACAAGAAAAATGAATGTAAAGACTGGAAAGCTCGTCTTTAGAGGAGGAGCGGATCCGGAAGGTCCTCCGGACTGGGCGAGTTCTGGAACATGGAACTCGCGAAGAAGCCCGCCTTCTCTTGCTCTTCCCTGGTCATGAAGTCATAGGAGGGAGACGAATCGTCGCTTCGAGGGGGAAGTGCGAGGGGAGCACGGGGGAAAGATGGAGTGGATAGAGAAGCTGCTGGGAGCGACGCGCGCTTGTTGGCGAGAGCAAAAAGAGCCTGTACGTTGGAGTTGAGGATAGAACCACTTTGACCAGGTGCTATGTCCAAGTCTACCATGGTGAAAACTCCTTCGCTCGGGACTCGGCGATGCATCCTCTGACCGCGGACGGGGGTGGAGAGAGGGGCGGGGATGGAAAGATTGAAGGGGAAGCCGGTGGAGGTGCTTCCGTTTGCGGTGCTTGCAGACGATAGGGGAGCAGAACGGGTGCCGTTGGCCAGACGACGAGGCGTGGAAGGCGGAGTGAGAATGTAATTCTTGGTGGCGGCATCGGCCAGATCGTCGCAGATGGGGAAGTCCTGATAGGTGGAGGATCGCTTGGGAACAGGGCGAGGCCGCATATTAGACTGAACGGGGTCTGAACGGGAGATGTTTACAGGAGTTGTGCGTTGAGCTGCGGGAACTGGGACTGGAATGGCCTTGGTAGGAGAGGGGGAAGCAGGAGGAGAGTCGAGTTGCCTGCGACGAGCAAGTTTACCGGAAGGACGAGAGAGAGAAGGAGATGGGGGAGGAGAATCTAAAAAGGGGTCGAAAAGGTTGGCTGATTTTATAGGAGGAAAGGAAGTGGCCTCTGCCTGCGAGGAGGGTTGATGCAATGGAATCTGAGTAATAATGGGAGGAGAGGGTTGGCGCCCGTGCTTGCCGCGTAAGGAAGAATGGGAGGCACTTCTGGCAAACAATGAACCGGTCAGCCCAACCAAACCGGGAGCAATAGCACACAAAAACACAAAAAAACATTGTGGACACACATACCGATGGATCTGTGCCGTCTCTTTGGGAACACTGGTCTGTTTCGCATGGGCCTTGGGGGAGGGCGTCGCTGATGGGCCGTGGGCCGCCTTGGGTGGCTCAGCAGAGGGCGCTTGTGCACGGACCACAGCGGAAGCATGTTTGGAAACCTTTGGGACTGGCTTCGGCTCACGACGCTGCTGAGAAGGGGGCTGGCGATGTGGGGACTGCTTGACGGGCTTGGAGAGGGAAAGAAGACCAGGTGTGCGGGTGGGCTGGACGACAACAGGTGCTGATGGATGGCGCCTGTGGGAGTACGCGGCTGGGGAGGCGAGGATGATATTTTGTGGCTTGTGAACGAGCATCATGGCAGAGTCGGAGAGAAGAGAAAGAAGAGAGAAAAGGAGACGGGGGAGGAGGAGACGGGGGAGGAAAGGAGACGAGGCAGAGTGGATTGTAATAAAATGATGGGAGAAACGAGGTGATTAGAGTCCCTCCATTTCCATTTCCAGCCCTTTTCTCTCTGTTGTCCTTTGCTTGCATCTGGTGGCTTCATTTCCCCTCCTTCCTCTTTTGGACGGTCGGGTTCTCGGCTCCACGCGTTCCCGATCCCCTCAGACATCAGACAATGCTGAGTCAGCAATACAACTCCGTTCCATCACGCAATTTAGAATGGCTTGAATGTCCCACCCCAATTTACTATATTCAGCCCCTTCAAACTTCATTCCCTCCAACAACAACAACAACAATAGACCATGAACGTGAACGATCGCTTGGAGCCCCCATCCAATTTTACGTAGCCTTTTTGACCCAGACGGATCCAATCTACCACTCCTGCACAATCTATCTATCTAACGTAACCTTCTCCACTATGTATCCAAGTCAGATGATCTCTTCTCTGCACAAACACCTCCAAATCTTCTGTCCGAGTCCGTCTCCGAATCTGATTCCGAACCAACGCGTGTGACACCACGATAGCAAGAAGCAGCCACCCCATCTCACTCGTGAGCCCATTAGAAGCTTAGAACGCCTCCCATCCGACTTCCGACTCTCCGAAAAAGAGAGAGAAAAGGCACCCAGATATTCGCGTCCGCAGTTCCCCTCAACTCAATCTCAAGCTAGTCAATTTGGAGTATAGAATCACATAGAATCTACCAAAGGCATGTACACAATTATCGTAATCTATTACTACATCCTCCTCTCGCCCTGAAGGCACTGTTGTCACAGTAGCCTATAGTCAATCCATGATCCCTCCGCCGACCCAGGCGGTGCAACGCCACAGTCAAACATCGCCCTAGGCCTAGCACCCTCCAAAATTGACACTCGTTATCTTCCCTTCACCGACCCACCCAACGCCAACACACTAACCTCCCTCTCGCCAATTCCCAAGTTCCCTACTGCCAGAACTCGCCAACAATCAAAATCTATAAACTCCTCACTCGAAAACGTACACCCCGCGGCGGTCAAGTGCCAATCCAGTGGGTCCACTTTACCCACCCAACCTATATTTACTCCCCCTCTTCTTTCGCTCACCCCCAAAGTCTCATCCAATTCAACACCGCCCATAAGGCCCTGACCTGTATCGGACTCCCACAACACCTGGTTTTTTTCCGAGCTTTTCGACAATACTTCGCTTCTAACGTCTGAAGGCTGATACGAGACTAAGTATACATACTACCGTCCGATCCCACAGAAACGAACCCTGGAACCTCTCTAGCCTCTTACTGGGAGACGACCACAATTCAAACAAACTCTGACAGACAACAAAAAGACAGTCCCCAACTACTGTAGTAGCATATATGCATGTATGTTGTCCAGTTAATTATAATAACCATGCGAAAGCTCTTGGCTCTGAGATCGTGAACGAAAATACAATACTAATTGGACTGCCACCACCTCTGGGACTACTCGTACCAGATCTCAATTATAATACAAACGACTATTGTAGGAATGCCTCTTCTCACTCGACGGCGACGGGAACCACCGGGAACAATGGATATAGGTAGGGGCAGCGGATCCAGCGTGGATTCCAGAGTCCAGACGCACTGACACACGGACACGGACAAAAAGGATGAACCTAGGATGCCACGAAGCCTTTATTTAACCAACTAGACCTGCTTCTATAAAACTTCTCTCCGACTTCAAGTTCATCATCAAATTCTTTGATCAAGTCAAGTCATTGACAAGCCCAGCGTGTCCTTCCACTGGTTCTATGTCAGTATGTATGTATGTAGTCCATATACAGCGAGTAGGTTATCTAGTAATCTGTCCTTGTCACCACTGGCACTCACACGTCGATTATGTCGTAGTTGCCTACGTAGGCATTTGGATGCAGGACAGTTCTCGTTGCGTGTCCCAATACATAGACAATGTAACGATGTAGTTGAACCGTTCATTCATCCCTATCAAATCCCTATACAGTTTCATTCATCGCGTCTTGCCCGACATCGACTTGGATTGATCTCATCAAACCTCAGGCCTCAGGAGTCAGCGCTTCAGCTCGCCGTCGTGTCCTGATCATGAGTCTTCGTGGCACTCATCATACCAAATACACGACCCTTGATGATAGCCTACGTTCCCCGCTGAATCTACGTTAGTGATACCATTGATCGCATAGATACTTACCCACCTACTGTACCTACCCTACAAAGTCAATCGACATCACAGTAACCACGGGCATTGCCTCTGAGATGATTCTTATCCGAGGACCGAAACGCAAACGCAACGCAACGCCAAAGTGCACGTCGCGATCATGATCGAAGTCCTACATACCCGACAGCCATCCAGCCAAAGCCATTGACGTACATGGACACGGACACGGACACGGACACGGGAGATGGAGACAGCCAGACAATGGGCTCAAGACTCAAGGAAGATTTCCCGACTCCGTTTGGCTGGTTGAGTTAAAAAAAATGGGCATTGGCCATCATCAAATTCAAGTTAAAGAAGTAAGTTGACACGACCATGAGTCTTCCATGTACATAGGCCATAGAAGAATGGAGACGAGGACGGCAGGACGAGCACAGGAGCTGAGCGCCAGTGAGGACAGGAGTCACCAGTCAAGGAAGTGGCAAACTCCGTGTCGGCATCGGAGTCGGAGTCGGGATTCGGGCCGGGTAATTCCGTGGCAAGATCATGTTCCGAAAAACCTCTTTTGACCTCTGTTCGAACTCGCAAAACTTCTGTTTTCCTCATACTATCGACTTCGCCAACAGGCCACCTCGCGTGAACTATTATCCATACATATACAAACGACAATGTCATTCTAAGATTCAAGTTGGCAAGAAAGAAAACAATGCTTCAGGCTCCTCAAATGACAATGAATGTTGATGAACTTGGGCGATCAAGACACAATAGGCATATATGATACGAATACGTGTACATATCTATGCATGTAAGTACGGAGAGTCCTATTCTGCGTCCTACCCTCGCAGTGGGGCGATAATCTACTACCACACGCCTTCAGCCTCAGCCTTCGGTTACACTGGCACGGTAAAATTATAATGACAGACCCGGGGTGATCACAATTGCACAATTGATTTGCGAATCGAAACGTGGAAAACTCGCCACAGCGTGTCGTGTCGTATCGGATCGCCACCGGTATATATGTAGGGCCATGGTACTTTGGTAAATGCACACGATGATGACAAAAGCTTTAAGCCTCGTGTTTTGTGTTCAATGTTCAATGTTCGAGGAGCCTTTTGACAGTGGGAGGGTTGACGGGTCCCGGTGCCCGTGTCGTGCATCAAGTCCTTGTTATTGTGTTATTGTCCACGTCCTGATATACTGACATACGTGAAATTGAACCAAAAGCTTATGATAATTAACATGGCCTTGACGCGTGCTGGCGTTGTCCTTGTCACTCAAATCGACCGGTCGGCCAGGCCCACCAGCGATACTTCTCCCAGGCTCGGTAACTTGGCGTTCAGCAAAAACTTCCTTCAAAACTACCCTGAGATCCATTCCAGCCACAAACCACACAACATGTGGACTCCGAGTCCTAGATAAATAAATCTGACCCGACCCCCATCTTGAGGCACATTCCGGATGATCAACCAGGATAATTTATAAAGTCAAACTTTGCATGTACCAGGGCTCATGAACCGTCGCAGTTGGGGTTGACTAGGACTCTCGAGCTCGAGGTCGAAGTTCGAATACGTGCTGCATGTCAATGGAGCCGGTGAAGATCTACTATACATACATATATACAGGCCTGCCTATGCGTTGAGGCCTTGAGGCCCAAGTGAGGCATGATCATTCGATACTTAATTAAATGCCCCGCAACCGAGAATCAGAACCTATCATCTCAGTCTAAATTCTTCCCGGAGTCCGCAAGCACCCTTGAACATGGTGGCGACTCGGACTTGGAGGAGAGGCATGCTGCTAGCCTGAGTGGGGTTGTCTCGAGAATGTTATCCAAAAATAATGGTGTTGTCATTGTTCTCCAAGTCAACGGCCGCGTCCTTGTTATCTGGGGAGGCATTGCGGCCCACAGTAAGTATCTAGGTGTAGTAATAGCACCCACCATGCATCGTTATCGTTGTTATGGTCGAAGTCACGAAGAACTAAGAAGAACAAGGACATACATACATTGTCCACCATAACCCCCCCTCGCTGCCAACAACGGCATCCAAACACTCTCGACTTCCTTCCAGTCATGGACCAGGCTTCCCCAACCCCACAAATTCTCTGACTCTGGAATCTGCGCATGTCATTGATCACGATTATTTAAGTCGACCCACCATTCCACCCTTCCATTCCAGATCCTCGAGACCGACCCCTCACTGGCACCGTGACCCATCGCCGCCGCCGGACATAACCGCGCTAACGGCACGATAACCTCAGACTACTGATCATTTATGAAAGTCTCTTTTTTACCTCCAGACGTAGTACGCGATGAATGAAGAAAAAGAAAAAGAGTTTAAGAAAAAGAGACTCAAGTTTGATCATGCTTCAGAGTACGGTTACCCCACCTCAAGTTAACGAGACGCCTCGTGTTTGCCGCATTGACCCCGTCCGAAGAAGCCTGTCGGAGGATAATTAGAGTCGTAAGACAATACAATAGAGCCTAGGATGGAAATGTGACCATCCCATTAAGTTCTAGCTACTCCCCGGGTGGGAGATACGATAAGGATGGATATGGGACTGCCACTGCACCTCAGATTCCAGACCGAGTTCGATTTTCCTTTTTTGCGCCTTTTGCCGGGACGGGCGTCTAATCTGATGATGGTCGAGTCTATCCGATCAGTTGGTCGAGTTCGAGTCAAAGTCCGATAAACGTACACCCTCCCGTGAACTTGAAGTCGTACCGCCGGCGTCGTGTCGGACATCCACATCCACAGACCCTCTTGAGTCAGTGCCGGCGGAAGACGATAAGCGGCGGGAGCTCACCGCACCGCCAGAGGTTGGCAGCCACTCGACTATCCTCGGATTCTCCCACCTCATCGTTTAGATGCACCGGGTGAACGCACCTAAGTATCACCGCCGACTCCCGAGTCTCGAGAAGCTGGAGCCTCATAATTGGAACAATCCTGGCTTCCTGACAGGCCCCCCTCCGAGTCTTCACGGCGTATCGGTGTCATGGAAAATGGAGTCCTGAGTTTATTGTCAAAGAACTTCCACACGAAGTTCGAATGTGCCACGAGGGGGCCTTGATCAAACCCGGAGCTAACCGTGCCGATTCAGAAAGGGCGCTCGCCGAGTCTAAGCACTTAGTCTAAAACTCAAAACGTCGGTGCGTAGCGCACGGATCCCGGGCGGGTCCGTCTCCGTCACTGCAGAGCGGCGCCAGCTGTCGCGAGGGGATTCACGAAACAGTACAATCCGGAAAATTACTCCTGTACATGTAGTTCATCCCTCCCATCGCTGCCTCCAAGGCTGCGCTAAAATGCAATCATCTACTACCAATGTTGACTAGGAGGCCTCAGACTCATCTCCAAATCGAATCACGGTGACTCCTTTCATTCTCGTTACTGCGGATTGACCGATCAGCGTACTGCGGGATATGTAGCTCAGTGGGCGGCCTGTAAATTTTAGTTGGACTTCCCGAGAGGAGGTTACTTCCTGGATGGAGCCCTAATTGAATGACCGCTTGGGCACCGGGGACTGATGACCATCCGCCATTTTTGGGGACGCAGTTACACTGACGCCATCGAGCTAAGGCAAAGCTAAGGCCTAGAGCAGAGCCTTCGAGCTTCACGGGATAACTATGATACCCACTAAGGTCTCGACGTGTATAGGTCATTGATCAATGCGTCGGGACTACAGCTTTAAGTGAGGTTGATACCATCCGCACTATCGTCTACACTGGAGACGTCAAATATAGCGAAATACTAGTCTCCTTTGAATAGGCCTGGGCTCTATCTACGAGATTAACATTGGTGCGTGCAATGATGATAGCTACTCTGGTCTTTCTGATTCAGATGAATAGACTCGAGATTGTCACCTAAACCACGGGCATGTTAGAAAAACTCGGGTCTTATCATTGGCATCCCAATGGCACTTCCATAATAGCAGGCTCCAGAAAACAGACTTACTGGAGAATCACTATTAACTGTGCATTTAATATCTCGTAAACGCCGCCTTGAGAGGTTCAAGCTCAAGGCTGGCGTTCGCCGAGTCGTAAGTGGCCACAAGACCATCTGTTAAATGACATTCACGTCCGAGTGCGAAGGGCGACTGACGGGAAGGCCACATATAGGTGATCCACTTTCCAGAACGAAAGAGGTTGCTAGAATCACTTCCCATCTTATGTACGTGTTTCTACAGCTTCAACGTAGAAGTTCAATTTCAAGTTCAACGCCCCGGGAAGGCTCAAGAAATTTCGAAGTTCATATTAACATGTACAGCATCATGAGCCTCCAAGAGGCCGTATGTATAAGTACGTCATTTTGACGAGAAGATTCCATTGAACTTCAGATACTCAAAATCGGAGCCAGAGGGTGTCTTGAATAGACCACATTAAATGTAATACAAGATGCCACATGATCAGCGCGAGACGTAAAGTATACAATATCATATCAGGTTCCCTAGCTATATATTCCCCTCTATCAGAATGTAACGGTGATCAATAAATAGGTAAATACAATTTCTTGCCGTCAAACCGAGTGTATTAGGCCAGATGCAGGTGGCTCTATGCGGAAACGGTCGATGGTGCAATGCTGCCGTCAGCGGTAGGATAATCAGTGTATCCGACACTCAAGTCTGGTCCTGGAGCTTGGAACAGGGGAATTCTGGGGATGTTATTCAACGGAATTCCTTTCTCAACGCGTTTGGCCAAGTCCGGGTGGGTTATCCAACTCGCACCAATGAAGATGCCGTCGATCTTCCCAGCCGAAATAAGCGCCTCGCCTTCTTCTGCGGTGACGCCGAAGTTGAGGAAAAGCTTTGAATGTTTGATGAAGGGACGATAGGACTCGAGGACATCATGAGGTGTGCCGCGAGCGGTACCTGAAAAGCACGAGACCAAAACATCAGTATATTGAGTGTCGTAAGAGGGTGGTGAATATCGTACCGTTATTGATCATAGCGTCAACGGCTGGATTGTATCTAACGAGGGTGATATAAGCCAATTTCAGCTTGTCGGCCTCGGTCAGGAAATATGAGAACGTGTCGAGAGTCTCTTGGAGTGGCATTCTGTTTGATCAACACGAAGAGAATCAGCAATGAGCCTGGATTACGCTAGCAGGTGTATGGTGCTTACCCTGTATCATTGTATCCTCCAGCAGGAGAGACTTTGAGGGAAACATTTGGGCCAAAAACTTCAATAAGAGCCTTCAGGACCTCAAGAGGGAACTTGGCGCGTTTTTCAATACTTCCACCCCATTCGTCCGTACGTTGGTTAGAGCTCGAGTCCAAGAACTGGACGGGGAGCACTCCAGCGGAAACTTGGACTGTTCACGGGAATCAGCGCTTAGGAGAAGGATCGCACTTTATACTCGAGGAGACCTACATTCAACACCATCAAAACCGGCCCTCTGCGCATTGATAGCTGCTTGCTTATACAGTTTGACTAGTTGGTAAGGGTCTGCAATCGGTGTAGGCTGAAGAAATCGAGAAATTTTAAGAAAATTTGAATGGGGAAAGGATATTTGCACGAACTGTAACATAACCTGGTTCTCCTGGAATTTGTCTGAATTTACCGCCTTGAGCGGCAATGGCAGATGGACCATATACAGGCTAGGCACATTCAATTCAGTCATGTGTCTGACATCTATAGTATCAAGGCTCACCTCTCCAGCAAGTATCTGCTCAGGAGCATCGGGGTGGCAAAGACGCCCGCCTATTCAATCGAAGAGCAAGTTTCAATTAGCTTTTGGTGCCATCAAGGATCAGGTTCAAACAACATACAATGCCATAGCTATGTATGAGGGACGTGAGTTACATGTTTTCGAGTAGGGTGCACGAACAAAAAATCACCTGTGCGAAGATCTTGCCCCCAGCGGCATGAACACCGTCTGTAATGGCCTTCCAGCCAATAACATGTTCCTCGTCCCAGATTCCAGGAGCATTAGGCCACGCAGATCTGGTAAAAAGTCAGCCAGATATCATCAAATTGACAGGGATTTGGCTTACCCTTGACGGGTTATGAGGACTCCTTCTGAAACGATCAATCCACAACCACCAGATGCACGTTGAACATAGTATTCCTTCATAAGGTCACTCGGGTACGTGTTAAGTGCGCGATTCCTAGTGAGAGCCGACATTCCTATCCGGTTAGGGAGATCAAGACTGCCCACTTGAATTGGCTTGAATAGATTCTGGAGAGTCGTCATGTTTGGATGAGAACTGGATGAGAACGAGATCAGTGAGGAGAGATCGCTGTGAGTATATTTTGCAGTCTCCTCGTTACCTTCTGCTTTTATACTTTTCCTACGAGCGTCTTGTAACATTTCTCCTCGCCACATAGTTGGAATAATTGTAAAAGCTTGGTAAAAGCGACGGTTAAGTTATCCACAGCCAACAACGCTGCCACAACATCACTCAGGTTCATTTGTCAGCACACCCTTGAAGTTCTATTAATAGACCAAGAGCGGAAAAGATAACCGTCGAAATGTCAGACATGACCACAGAGCGCTAAAAGCCTCAGTACATCGGACATATACAGCTCGGTGCGTATATCCGCTGTGTGCGATAGTTGGGGCCTACCAGTAGGTACTGACGGAAGGACTCGAGGAGTGCAGATTTCCATCCAACAGATTTCGGATCAGTATTGAGTAAACTCCAAAAACCTTAAAATTTAAAAGGAAATTATTCAAACTCCGCCTGGTCGAGACGGTGAGGAGCGCAGCTCCTCGCGGTTGAGTTCTAGACAAGGCGCTGCGTATACAAGTCTTCGTAGTATAGCTGTTTGGTCATAGGTTGAGTTATTTTGTACAGCCTTTCCCAGAGTTCCGTGTTCGAACCCTGCGGCTGACAGTTTTTTATACCACACGTTTAGGGCACCTTGTGCCACACTTAGGAAC